>CAEGAD010013055.1:0-11268 GCA_903067055.1 Poeciliopsis paucimaculata
TATAGATGTCACAATGAACGTGAAGTTGAGTTTTACGCCATTTTCGTTCTGCCCTGCGGCAGAGTTGTCTTGCAGATGCTTATCAGGTCCGTCATAAACGGACGCAAAGCCTGTTTTCCCTTCTGTCTGAAACAAAATCAAACAAAATAGAATCACGAATCATTGAATCATGTTTTGTTGGAAGGCTTTAGTGGGTACACATACACCCGTTCCTCTGACATATCGTGCCCTTTGTCAGCTGAGCTGCACGTCAAACCGACACCTGTGAAAGGATGTTTCTGATGTTTCATTTGCTGGTGCTCTGCATCAACATGGCAGCGACACCAGGAGCCGTTCTGACCCCCGGCTGCCATCGTTCGCTCCATGCTGGCCTACCGACGATCAAAAATATCACTACATGTCGGCGCATTGCTGCATACGTCTTGAATCATTTTTAATTGGTTGGCTTTTTAAAAAAAAAAAACAATAGAGAATCAATGCAACGATTGATAGGAGTTGACAAAACAAAAAGCTTGTGTCCAATTCTTCTGATCATTTCCGAGTCAAACTGTGTCACATGGAAAATGTTTTTATGTTTGTTTGTTTTTCATTTAGTTTAGAACAAAAAGATAAATCATTATTGTTAATGATATGTAACAGTAATCTGTTGGGTTGCTGATGGAAGAAACCACTTCTCAGCCTGATTGTGCTCTAAAGGGATGCCCCGTTTCTGTTTTATTGGGATTTCTAATAAAATAATCATGAAAACAAAAGATCTATTCTGTCAAATTAATTGAGTCAACCTATATCTTCAAAAAAAAAAAAAAAAACAACCCAAAACTAATAAGCAAGCTTTTATTTGCTTCAAATTGAGACAATTTGAGTAATCTGTAATCAAACATGTCATCTCTTGCCTTCCATAAATTTGTATTTGTGATATTTATATTTTGGTTGCTCTTTTATTTCTAAATGCAAATCTAATTGAGACGCTGTGTGAAAAGCATGTTGCTAGCAGTTTGTTTATGTTTTCATGTTAAATGAAATACAAAATTTACTTAAAAAAAAAAGAATGCCTCCGTTTTAATGTCATTTGTTTAAAAATTGGGAAGATGGTACAACATTGTACTTAAAAGAGGTTTTACCTTAATTAAAACATGAAGATATCTAAGACACAAATATAGAAGTGGTACCTTGTGTAGGAATGATACCTGTAGGAACTTTCCATGTTTGAATATGAATGAGTTGCAAGGAAAGTATTTAAAAATCTAAAAGTGCAGCTCTGGATAAGAGAGAAGAGTCGTTGGATTCCTGCCTCCTTCCATGTCGACGTGCCCTCGAGCTAGGCACTCAACCCCCACTAGTCTGTGAGAGGGGCCATTGTAAAGCACAAAAGCCCTTTAAGAGAGCAATATGCTTAGAAAGGTGGTATTTAAATCCAATCAGTGTAGCATTCAAATGCAATCTGAAGACCGTCAGACACTGCGGCAACTTTCTTCAGTATTTTGCTAATGTCGAAAAACCACAAGTTTGCATGTGCAGTGTTTCCACTGAATAGAAAGTCCAATTAAAATCACGTCTGTTCGCGCAACAAGTAACACAGTAGAATGACAAACTCGACGTTTCGTAGACCGAGTGATGCTGTGAAACATCTGGTGGAACCAGCTGCGCATTTTACAAGGAGGCCATGTCCACAAAAACATGGTTTCCAGTTATAAACGGACTGGCGTGACTTGTGTGATGCGAAAAAGTGTTTCCATTGCAGTTCTACAAAATACACTAATTTTGATTTGGCTGATAAACCATCACAAAAAAAATGTGTTTTTTTTTTTGTTTTTTTTTCAAAACTGTTTTTCTTAAGCAAATTTTACGGTCAGTAGAAACACAGCACATGCTCACACGACACTACCTAAGAGTGTGGTTTCCACATGGACGAGGAACTGCGATGCATCCAGGCATGTCTGTTGTGAAACTCAGATAACAAGAAGACGACCCAGGAAGTGAACGCATAGGAAAAGAAACTTTTGTAGAAAAGCCAGTGGATTGGTGTGAAAGACTTCAGTCCCCCAGGATGTCATGATCAACAGTATCCAGGACCAGTGCTTCACTTTAGTCCTTTTCCCCCCTGAAATTAAGAAATCCTTTGGACTGAATACTTTTTGTACGTCTGAGCTAACCACAGATCTCCCGTGTCTCTTTTAACTGCCTGTTGGACGTAATGGATGATGTCAGTGGTACCTGTCTGCGTGATTAATCATGGGGGGTCTGGAGTGGGAGGACAGGATGTGGAGGATTGGATTGGAATGAGGAAGGGAGGGGCTTGGGACTGATCAATCTTAAGGATTGACAGCCTGCATCTGAGCGAAGAGTTCCCTGGAGGACGCTACATCACCACGTCCAGACACAAGCCACAGACCAATACACAAGATGCTCACAGCGGCGTTGAAGCAGTGCAGAACGGTAACATACTCAAAAACTGATCACGTCTCCTTATCAAAACCTGGTTTTAAAAGTCAACTCCAGTTGTGACAAGCATCATCCTTATCTTGACTTTCCTCTGTTCTCTGTTCTTTCCTCATCCCTTCCTTTCACAGTTTTAAGAATTTGTTGTAGATTTGATCAAGATAAAGATGTTTTTGCGCACAACCCCTTTTGTTTTCACCCTCCACTGGAGACGGTCACCACTCACAACACCATTGCTACTGAAGGATTAGATACAATCATTTACTATGTAAAGTATATTTTAAAGATTTGTAATCAAGAATTGGGAAATAAAAGGTATTTGTACTTCTTAGTTTTACATTCTGTAAGGTTACAACCAATAACTTTGATATCATCTTATGTGACAGACCAACACAAAGTAGTTTGTAGTAAATACTGTAGAGTCCACATGGGTCCAATTTAACCAAAGCTCCTCTGTGAGGAAGAAGGAAAAAATGTGTATTACCAATTTATATATTATATAGCAGGAATTTGTGGGAAGATTTCTGCAGCTAATGCCGTGACATCCAGGTTAGCGTCGTTCCAGTTTCCCGCCTTGGACTACAAAGAAGCTCGGATTCCAACATGGCGACACCCGAGCAGCCATTGTTTGCAGTTGATCTCGCAAACATTGTTTTAAGCTGTACTTTCCACATGCAAACACCACGTCTTATTTGTTCAGTTTAGAGTTACATGCAACATTGACGTTGGACGCACTCTTACATGTGTGTCCGGTAAGATAAACACGTTTCCTCCACAGCTGCCATGTTGGATCATGGAGTCACTGTTAGAAAACTTCTCCAACTTCTCAAGTGGGAATACTGACTTTGGGGGGGCGTTCAAGGCGATTTTTCTGACATGAAAGTTGGAATTTCTGAGTTCTGAGCGCAAATGGAAAACATCATGAATCCACTGAAAGAAAACCTTTTAAAGGCTGACACTGGGGAGGATGTTCACCTTCCAGAAATACGGCCTGAACATACAGCTGGAGCTACAACGAAAAGGTTTAGATCCAAGAATGTTCTTGTGTTAGAACGGCCCAGTCAAAGTCCAGATCTAGAACCAAAAAAATTTAAAATTGCTTCCTGCAAACGTACTCTATTCATTCTGACTGATCTTCAGCTATTTTGTAATGGAAAAACCACAGTTTCCATCCCATCAAAGCTCTTAGTACAAAGTGCACCAAAGGTGGCTCCAACAAAGTATCGACTCAAGATGGATGAATACAAATGCAGACGACTGAGCGCATGCCCAATCGGCTTCCTGCTGGAGACAAACACCAATTGTTGGTCTTGAAAAAGATATCTGATGACTTTTGAAGACTCGGCTGACGAATGCAAATTGAAAGTGCTCTGCTAACGACGCCAACTATTGGGTTGGCGTCGTTCATCAGAGAACAAAAGGTGCATTAGCATCCAGCTGCAGGTTTTACACCATCAGCGATAATTTAATCAACTTGGTGTGTTTGCCTTAAAGTTACCAAGACGCACCAGAAGCAGACATTTTGAGAGAGTGGCCTGTTATTTGGAATCATATATGTGTTAATATCGTGGTTCCGTATGCACTGTAAAACATTTGAGCCGCATTTAGTTGTGTCTACTAACTTCTACTCTTTACGTCAAAGAAATCTTGAGAGTTTTGGATTTCGAACTTAAAAGTGAGTTTATACAAAACAAACTTGCAGCAGTAAATTGAGTTAACTTCTATTAATTTTGTCTTATCTTCAAGCGTTCAGTAAGTGAGGGTTTTTAAGTTAGCACTTAAAAAACAGACAATATTAAGGCAAATATTCTTTTTAACGCAACTATCAATTTGAAACGGCAGAAGGTAGAGAACGATGTCTACCTTCTGCCTTCTGATGTTAAGCTTTGTTCAAAATAACGTTTTCTGAGCAGAATTTGATGTGATGCGTATTGAAATGTACTGTCAAAAAATTGTGTCGGAAATTTTAATTCTTGAAAATAATGCAGAAACGCGTGCTTGTACAACACAAATTACAAATTTATTGCACAATCTTAAATAATTATTTGAACTGCATTAATATAAAAGTATATAAGTTGAAACACCTCTCAAGCTAAGACCAATTAACTTAAAACGACCTGATGAGCATTAATGTCTTAAGTTAAAACCAAAGTTTTTAAGACAGGAGCTCAATCTTCAACTTGCAGTTAAGCCACCTCCAAATGTTTTATAGTTTGTGTGTGTGTGGTTTCAGGCATGAGCGCTTTCCATCACCACATTTGCCAAACAGAAATTAGGCAGAGAGACTCGAATTCCTTCGTACAGAAGGTCACTTTCTGACATGTGCTCCAGCTACGCTGTGGAAGGAGAAGATCCAGACACATTCCCCACACAAACATGCAATTTACTCAGCAAGTCTTAGGAGGACCCGGAAGAGGCTTTGTTGATGCCAGCCATTGTCTATCTTCTCGGCAGTGACGGCTGAGTTGGAAAGGGGCCGCGAAGCGAGGACCCAAACACACACAAAAGCGGATTGTTTGTGTGGCCGGCGAACACTCGGTGTGTCATTTGGAAGACTGTTTTACGTCAAAAGCTCGCAAGTGAGAAGAAACTCCCACAACTCTTCTGGGGCCATCGCTGACACTTTTTTTTCTCTTTATTACGAGTGAAGGAGCTACATTTTAAGTCCAGGGCTTTATTATTGCTCCATGAGCGCAGAATGATCCTGGCTGGAGTGTCTTCACTGCCTGTTGGTGGATGAAAGTGTTTTGGGGAGTTTTTTTTTTTTTTTCATGCCATCACAAAGGTAGAAAATTGGATTTTCATCCGATTCCGCCGTCCGACCAGCAGATTGAATTTTGATTTCTGGTGGTTTTCTCCTGCAGAGTTAAACCAAACTCTATCTTCACTTCAGGAAGGATTCTTTGTCTTGCGCTTTAAAACGTATTGTGACAGTTTTCACAGCTCAAGAGCACAGAACTCATTCCTAGTTTTCCACTTCTGTGATGGCATAAATTCTCCCACCTGAGCTGTGGATCTCTGCAGCTCCTCAAAACCTTTACCATTAGCTGCTATGACTGAACAAACACAAACTGACATTATCATTGTCAAGATTTCCCCAAGAGAACTTGATGAGCCCGGTGGTAGGGGGCGCTGTGGCAGACATCCTGCAACTTATGATGTTTTTGAGTTAAAAAAACGTCTAAAGTTGACAGGAAATTTTAAAAATAAGGCTACATAGTTATGTGTTATTGGAAGACGCATATGAAGTTGTTTGTAACATAAATGTCACCGTTTTTTCCTGTAGCTTGAAGCATTTCCAGATTTGTTTATGTAAACTTTACAATTTGACATGCTAGACACGAAGCATCGTGTCTCACCTACAGTTGCTGTTTCTGCCACAAAAGTCACAGAAATAAAAATACATTTAAAGGGGCAGCAGCATGTAAAAGTGACTTCTTTTTTTTTTAGCTTTACATCATTCTATAATGTTGTTCCCTCATCAAAACCACACCTGGAGTGTTGCCTTGATTCTTTCATGCATGTTTGAGAAATTCTTTAATCTCCTCTAACAACCAGTCAGCTGTGGAAAACATCTGGGGCAATAAAACAAAGCCAGCAAATGGAGGCGGGGTTCGGATCAGAGAACATGGGTGAACAATATGAAGCAATTGTTCACCCATGGCCAGCAGCTCCTCAGAGCTGCAGTTTCCAAGCTTCAGCCTCACAGCTCTCCCCCACTCCGCTCCTTCAGACTAGTCAGCAGCAATTAGCAAACACCTGGCGGAGCTCATTAGACGAGCTACTTCTCAGAGCAACGCTGGTAAAAATGTTTGCTAAAAGGTTAGTAGAGGAGCCATGTTGTGATGACTTCCTGAAGGTGGAGTTTTTAAAGAGACAGAGACCCAATTTCAAAGCACTAGATTAAGAAGTAAAATTTCCTTCAAGTTATATTTGATAAATATCGCATTTTCATAGAGTTAGTTGACACAGTCATCAGGGGTTTGCCTCATTTAAAGCAGCAAACTCCAACGTTTTTATTGAGATTTTATGTGACAGTCCAACACAAAGTAGCACTAAATTGTAAACCGTTTGCAGAATACTACATGTATTTGAATTCTTTTTCGTAAACTAAAAACGTCGTCACAACCTTACCCCTGATGTATCCGCTCTGTTCCCTAAACTTCATATTAGGAAACAGATACATATATATATTGTATTACATGTATATATACAGTATATTGCTTCATATTGTTCACCCATGTTCTCTGATCCGAACCCCGCCTCCATTTGCTGGGTTTGTTTTATTGCCACGTGGCAAATGTGTAAGTCCGGCTCTTGTTTGGTTTACCCCCGAACCACCAGGGAGGCATCCTGCTTTTTAAAGAGACTAATTGCTCCATCATGTAACACCACCTGGTATGCTGAATTCAAAATAACATTTGGTACTTTATGCAGCAGCTATGCGGATTTTCAGCTGGGGAAATATATAAAAAAAAAAGAAAAAAAAAGAAAAGGAGTTCGAGCTTGAACCAAAAACCGAGAGTGGCATAAATCAAAGCTCCAAAGAGACGACAGAAAAAGAAAAAGAATCGACTCGGGTCATAATTCTCAGAGGGGTTTGCTTCACAAGTCAACAGTTTGGTCATTTTATAGATCAGCTGTCCGCACACAGAAAGAGGGATGCTGAGGGGATTGGGTTTTCTGCAGACTAAAGACATGCAACTTAATGGAGATGCTGACAGGTGCGCTATCTGACTATTGTAACCTTCAAAACCTCCCATCCTGGCACGCAACTTTAGATTATACAGCTTTCCTAAATACTTTAAAATTTCCTTTTAAAGTTTTTTTTATTTTTTACTTTTTTTATCTAATAAGCTATTTGACTAATCAGTTTCATTTCTAGAGACGCTCTGTTTTGACAGCAGCTCTCCACCAAAACGCCATTGTGTTGCCGTCTGCACGAACGCCAGTTGCAGAAATTGTTCTATCGCCTTCCCAAGGTTGAGTTTTGTGTGCTCAAAAGTCAAGAGAGGAGACTTCAGTCCTGTCAGACGTCTGACGGCAGATTCAGGGGCCGCCGCTGCAGAAGGTACCGAACACTCTGTGCCTTCCCTGATGGATCCGTACGACGTTTTTCGCCGCAGTCTACGCCTAATTGTGTGTCTCGCAGTTGTTCCCACGCAGAAGGCTCAGGGCGGCAGAGGTTCGAGGAGCTGAATTTCATTTTCATTTAATTTTCTAAAGTCAAGGCCAGCGGTCCATTCAGATCGTCGGTAGTTCTGAGGCGGTTCCTCCCATTAGATGTCTCATAACTAAAAAATTCATGCAACACACAAAGAGGCTTGCAAGGACACAGAAATGCACAATTCTGGATTAGCATTTGCAACCAGCAGTTGTGTTAGAAAACTGGTTGCCAATGACTACGGTCTTGTGTTGGACAAAAAATGATGGTTGAGATGTTGTTGAGTATCTGCCACTTAAATGGAAAGTTTTTTGACTTTGTCTAGTTCCAACAAAAAATTTTGAATTTGTTATATGATTTCATATATTGTTGAGGTTGGATATGAACACTATGCACAAAATCCAAGAACTGGAAGAGGTTGTGTGTTCTTCTGCAATGGGCTGTATGGTAAATGTCAAGAGCTCAAAATGGGAATTGACTCAAACTGTGTGTATGAATTATTCTGTTCCGTCGGTCATACAGAAGTAATCATACTGTATATGAAGATCTTGCCTTCCTCTGCTTGTGTTAAATCAGAATGTCACCCAAAAGATTATTAATCCAACACATGAGATTTAGCAAGTCTTTAGTTAACCGAGTGTCTAAAGAGGCTGTTCTTCTCTGCATATGCATAAATTCGAGGTCATCTTCCATTGAGCGACACCGGACGAAGTGTGAACGGTTGCATCTGCTGGTGGTGTGTGTGTGTGTGTGTGTGTGTCTGCACCACATGGGAAACGCTTCATAAAAGCTCAGAGATGCCTCCAAATATCAGTAATGTAACTGCATCATTTCTCCTTGTCTGTTACTGCGAAGTCTCTCCACCTCCCTAAATATCCTTTTCTCTTTCTCTCTCTCTCTCTCTCTCTCTCCATCCCTTCTGTTCCTCCCTCTGGACCAGTCGTTCCCCTGATGGAGAACATTTCTCAGCCAGTTCTTCCCTGGAAGCGTCCGCAGCCTTCAAACTGTTCTTCTTGCCTTCCATCCTTCGTCTTGTTCTCATGAACACCACTTGCTCTTCTCTGCGCTGCCGTCTCCCCAGGACGCCGTGCAAATGCTCCTCAATTGATTTCTGCGTTTCTGGTCACAAGCAGACGTTGCAGCGGCCATGTGTGAAGTAGACGTTATGAGTCCATTCGGTGCATCCTGTGTCCCTGTAAGAACAGATGGATTTCCGGCCACCTCCGATCTCTTTCCTCTTAAGCGCTGAGCAGCAGCTCAGCTGCCGTTCAACTCTAATCAGTTTCCAAATTGATTTCACTCAGCTACTGTTTATTTTTTTCTTTTGTGTGTTGTTTGGTTTTTTTCCCCCACAGATGTAGCTGTGTGGGGAGAAACATGAGGAACACAGGAAGTCACGAGTAAACAACACCTGCTGGAGCAAGAGGAAGATGGATTCGAAACTGTGTTTTGTGCTTTCATTTTCCCAGTCACATAATGACAAATTAAAAATGACAGGATTTTCTCCAAACTTGCATGAAAATGTAACAAATGTTGCCATTTTGGTCCCTAATCGAATTGAGTCTACTGGACCATCAGGTGTGAGAAAAAAATCTGATTTACTCAGAATTTAGTCAATGAAATCATAAACCAAAGAGCAAAAGCAAGGCAAAAAGACGTCTTAATACCTTGGTGTCATGTTTTTTTTTGTTGTTTTCATTACACACTTTCACCAGTTAACTTGTGCAATTGAAGACAACTTTAGTTGGATTTCTTTTTTTTTCCTGGCAAAGAGTCAGAAAGCAAAAATCTACAATAATTAAAACCTGATATTTTCATACACTCAGTAAAGAAAGTCACAACCTTTTGTCATTGTCTGACTTTAAATAAGACAGATTATTTCGTAGGGAGGCTAAGATTGCTTAAATTACCCAAAGTCACGTGACTCAAATCTTAAACTTAAACAGTTAGTGTTTTTTAAAACTGTGCACCTCTTCTAACTGATTTCTTTCATCCATTTTACAAAGTAAACGCTGAGATTTTCACTCGCGAATATGACCCAAATTTGGTGATGACTGTATTACTCTGTATTTATGTTTAGACCCACTAGTGAGAAGAAAGAGGAAAAGCTCCATCTGTGGACACAAATCAATAGACTGACCTACTGTGCTGCTCTGCACTTTATTATTATTATTTTTTGAAGTGCCCCAGATTTCCCATTCCTCCTCGTACGGATGTCAAAAAAGGTTATCTAAGGTCTCTGAAGGTTTTTTTTTTTGAGGAAACGAGAGCGAGGAAACAATTCTTGAAGGTAAAATGTGTGTGTGTGTGTGTGTGTGTGCGGGTGTGTGTGCGCGCGCGCGCGCGAGTGTTTGTGGCTCTTGATGGAATGAGCATCTGGACTGAAAGGCAATCCTCTCACATGCCGTGTGCGTGTCAGCAGGAGGTCAGCGCCGTCCAGTAGGCAGCAGCTGCCGCTTTTCCTTTCCCCTCCAACGTATCACACAGAGAACAACTTGCAGAAACAGAAACGGGCGGGACCCAGACTGGATATCCATTGATCAGTCTGGAAGGTTAAAGTGGAGTGCAGGGTGGGCTGTGGGATTTACGGGAATGGTGGCCTGCGAAGGAGGAGGGGGGTGTATTCAAATTGCTGTTTTCTCCCTTGTGTCCTTTACTGTTGCTCCTCTTCTTCTGCTTCATCTTTTTAGAGGCAAATGCAGATGTACCACAACATTATATTAAGTCAATTTAGCTGTAAATGAGCTCCACAAATAGGGAGAATACAAGAATATATACAATTATATATATATATATATATATAGATATATATATATATCTATATATATATATATATATATATGTATTTATTATTTATTTATTTATTTTTTGCCCAAATAAGCAACTTCACATTCAAAGACAAGCCCAAAAGCGCAACCCGCGACTCATTAAATTTGCTAGTGACTTTAGAGAAAAACAAGCCCAAAGCCTTATAAGAATCGGGTTTGGCGACAGAAACTCAAAAAAAGTTCCTGTTTTTCCAGTAAGAAAATGCACATCTCCCTCCTCCCTCCATTGTTGACATTTCCAGGCACATGCAGAGGGGGGTGGGGGGAATAAAGGGGGTTTGAACCCTGCCTTGATTACTCTTGATGCCCCTATTGCCCTTTTTGAGTTTTTGTTTTTTTTAAAAGAATTTTTTTTTATTTTTTATTTTTTTATCTGTATGTCAGAAGACCTGATTGTGGCCCTCATCAATAATAATTAGTTAAATATAATAATTTAGCAAAAACAAACTAGTTTAGCTGCCTTCAGTCTAATAATAATTCAGTTTCTCTGCCTCCATGTTGTTCAGACACCCGATTAAAAAAAAACCTCTACTTAAATGAATGGTTTTAATAAACCATTGTAAATCTTAACTTAATATTAACTATTAAAATCTCTGTTTTAATCCCGAGCCTCCTGAAATAAACACTTCCAACATCCGTCATGATTAATCATTTTCCTCAAATGATTAAGTGACGCAGTTGCAAAGGGTTAATAGTTAGTATTGCAGAACTGATCTGACCGTTTCCATAGCAACGATCAGAAGCAAGACATTCCCCCAGAACTACAGTGAGTTATTGTAGCTATGACCTCACTGTCTATGACACAGATCTATGTCATAGATCACAGAACATCTAGGG
>CAEGAD010013075.1:0-51113 GCA_903067055.1 Poeciliopsis paucimaculata
ATCTCAGTCCAGAAATGTGCAGTTCTAGGCACAGCAAAGATACTGCGCAGAACCCTCAAGCTCCCAGGCCTCTGGTAGAGGACCCGAGCTCAGAGGATAAGAACCACCCGCGGTGGGTGAGAAGGGAATTTTTGAATTTTATATATATATATATATATATATATATATATATTTATGTGTACATAAACTGGTGTGTGCAAAGATGTAGAGGTTTCCAAAAGTATGCATTCCCAGTTAAACTAAATTAACGTTTTAGTTCATGTAGGTGACACATTTTCTGAATAAATAAACTGAAAAATGAAAAAAAAACAACAACAAAAAACTAGGTGAACATTCTAAAAAATAAAGAAGCTGAAATAACTTGGTTTACAAAGTACACACCCTCTAAACTAGGCGAGGTTTTTCTTAATCTTTGTACATTTGCATCTCTGAACCATGCCAGGGAGGTTAACAAGAGGCCAACAGTGACACTGATGGATCTGCTGCAATTTCCCACAAGCACCGTTTGTGTTCAATGTGTGGCAATAATCAGCATTAGTGTCCATGTGTCTAAATTTTTTTTCAGTACATATATTTTTCAGAAAATATTTCAACCCTAATCATAACCCAGATGAAATTTTGAACAGTTTCAAATATTAGTCAGTTTTGATCCAAAACCTCAGAGAAATAGAAAATTATCTTGTGGTGAAAGTATGTTAGACATCTAAAAATTTGAGCTTGATAAATAAATTGATAGAAATGAGCTTGTATTCAAACAAATAGCTTTAAAATCTTTAAGTACAATCACACAAACCCAGTCCCACCGTTCTCTCTCAGCTTTTGAGTTGATGTCGCCACTCCATCTGCTTCTGATGCTGCAGCATGAGAGGATATCCATCTGTTCAAGCCCTCATTTCTCATCCTCAAGGGGTATGCTCTATTCTGAATTTGAGTTCCCAGGTGTTCCGATACCTCACAAAGAAGGAATGCTTCCAAAGATGGAGCACGCGCCTTTATAAAATCCCAGATTTTCTAAAATAAATCCCATTCCTGTCTGTGTTTAGTATCAAAAATAAAACCTTGCTTGGATGGAGTTTTTTTTTTTTTCTTAGATGTTTGACAGCAATCAGAATCATATCTCTCAACAGTTAATGAGGTCGATAGAGAATGGATGTGTTGATTTTTGATGAGGCTCTCAGTAAAGCACTGCTTACCTGAAAGACAAAGACCCTTAGAGAACCCGTTATAAAAACTGAAGAGCAGTCTTGTAGAGAAAGAAGTGAAAGATGGAAAATGTCTGCACTCCATGGTTTGGTTTTGGTGAGCTTTTATTGAGTCAAACAGCCGGGAAGTTTCATTGAATACAATTAAAATTGTTGTGCCCAACTTACCATCACAGGAGACACAGCAATTTATAGGGAAGGGACATTATGTTAAATCTATGACATTTTAGAGCAATGATATTTGCCTCATTCTGACTTAGAGAGTTGACCAATTTGAGCATATTTCAAGCATCTGATGTGTAGGAAGGTGACGTTATTGCAACATTTACCAAAGACAATGAACACTATAGTACTGAAGTGCCATTGTGAAAGCAAATCAAATTTATCAAAAGGTGTGTCACACTTGTTAATATGTTTTGTTGACTTTGTGATGTTTAAAATATTGTTACAGTCAGTTAGGTGCAGTGAGAAGACTAAACCCCAAAGCCAGAAACTGGTGGGTTACTGGCCTCAATCTTGAAGCAGTGGTGTCGGGGGAACTGTGCCTAGCTAGAGTACTTTATCACTGCGTTCCAGACTTTTGGATTAGTGCTGTGGGGTCGCCCTTTAGTGGCGCTTAGTTCAACAGACTCTGTGATATCAGATGAGATGACAGACCTGATGGGAGCCACTGTTTTGGTCCCAGCATGCTGTTGATCTGCTGCATGTGTCTATGGAGCTTCTTCTACAATGCTACAGGGTACATAACAATCTTGTAACACCTGTCACAGCCAGAAAATTGTCCTTCACAGCAGCTGGATGAGCAAGCAGCCTAGAGGTTTAAAACAATATCACAAGTCCAATGATTTTATTTATAGCCTCAGCACAAAGATGAGTTCCTCTGCTCAGCGCTGTCCCTGGGGCTCAAGAAGTCAACCAGCAGTGTCGCTGAATGTTCTGGCAAATGACATTCCTAGAACCAATGACCCATGGCTTTAAACCTACACAATGGGCATAAAAGCGACCCTTTACTCTTCATGGGTCCACACGGGCAACCCAGAAATGATTCAAGAAACCTAGATCAACTTGTGGGGTTCCTCTAAACATGCCTATGTTTTCTGTGCCTGTGTGCACCTTTCATGCCTCCTGCTTTGACTTTTATGTAGCATCATCTCAATAGTGAAAGAATATATATCTTTATTAAGAAACTAATATATTAGCTTTAAATTATTAGTCTATTTAATGTCTTGAAAAATGCACACCTGTCTCTTCGGACCACGATGTAGCAATCAACTTACAAAGTTGTGGGATTTACCTGACAGCAGTAGAAGTATTTTAGTCTGTCTGTCTGTCTCACTGGCCTGAGCCCGCTCTAGCAAACCTGCATTTATACATGTCATTTAGCATCATAGTGAGTAATACCCCTCTAACTAAAAGCTGCAACATATTTATGAGCATTCAAGCTCAAGCTTATTGAAATAGTGGTATTTATTTCAAATTCTATCCATCTGAAAACACGTGAAACGTGAAGAATAAGGCAAGTCCTTCACAGTTATTGACAAGTAAAAACTTGAGAATTTGAGCTGAATGGTATAATGTGCATTGAACACATAGCTTTTAACAGTTTTTATAAATATGTGATTTCTTCTACTCGCACATATGTTTAGCTTCAAGCTAATGGAAAGATACTGTGTATACGCTTCTGTCTTAAGGCGAACACTGCAAACATCTAAATTCAATACATGTTTGATCTTGTTAAATAAATACATTGTTTATTGTAGGTCAGCATATAATTTTGAGAGCATTGTGACCTTGAGGAAAAACACCGTCAGACTGATTGCTGATGTTTTAAAAAGAAATCATTTCAAAACTGCTAAGCTTTTACGTCATTCATTCATCTGCAACACGTCAAAGAAAGAAAGTGCTGGAGCAAGCAGTGTTTTCCTGCTGTTTGGTGCTCAAAGGAACAGCGTTTCCCCCAATCAAACCTGTTTCTGCTCACTGGTTGGAAAAGGGCTACCACCTTCTTACCTTCCTTATAAAAAAGCAAAGTTTGGAAATTTTGGTATTTTTGAGGTGAAAAACACAATCATGGTGTGAAAACTCCAGCGGCTGCAACTAGTACTCTGAATAAGGCACCATTTTAAGACTTCAATAGGCAGACTATGAGGTGATGCTTTTACTTCTGACGTCTTAGACCTTCACCAATAAATTTAATCATCGTCGAGGCTGTTTTACTCTCAAGCAAACAAAGTGTTCTTTACCTTTTATACATACATTCATCTCTCCTTAGTTGAAATATATGACTTTCTTCAGTAAACTGCATATACATCTCTACAGATTATGTTTTGATAATGAGTTGCCAATGTACATAAAAACTGTCTGAATTGAATCCAATTAAATGTATTGACAAAATATTTAGACAGAAAGTATTTATTACTAAATTCAAAAACTCACACTTAAAAAAAAAGAACAAAAAAAAAGATTGGAATTCATCTCATAGGCCAATTAAGTTTGAAACAAAAAAAAACTAAGTCTTACAAATAAATAACAAGATAGCAAAGTTTTAAAATGCGTGTCCCTGACTGTATTTGTTGTATTATAAGAATACTCCTTGATATACTTTTAGTTGCAGGTCAGTGAGAAGTGAAAACATATTCTAGTGTGTATGTGTTCACTGATGCTTTGCCCTGTCATTGGACAGAAGAGGCATTATTATCCAGGATGTCCAGCTGACCAGGCTTTGTTGTTAGGTTGACTGAGAGGGAGCCAGCAGTGAAATGGAGTCTATTATTACAAGCAGCCAAATGCTGATGATGTTTGTGTAAGCCATTATAATGCAGCAAGTTGAAAAAGCTGAGAGCGTAATAGAGTGTGCTTTCAACCAGCTCAAAGTGGTAATGTAAAGATGTCGCCCAAGGATTGAAAGACAATATGACTGTTTGGCAAGCATGGAGAAGAAAAGAAGAAAGAGAATAAAAAGGAGATGAAAGTGTTTTAAGAGTGGAAAAACTTTTGAAGTAACTACACATTAAACAGCCTCATGGCTTTAGCTCAATACACATAAAATGAGGGTATAGTGTAAAATCAACTGTTGGGCTTCATATCATGTTATAATGTTATTCTTTCTTCAAAGACGTTCCTGGAGTGATGCTTTGATTCTTTCATGCATATTTGAGAAATTATTGAATTTCCTCTGGCAGTCATTCGGGGGTGCCTAAATACTTGCTCATGCAATGCGCCTCAAAAGCTCCTCCTTGGAGCTGCAGTCTCCGGCCGAGCTTCAGCCTCATAGAGCTCCCCGACTCGCACTTTTCCCACATAGCATCTCCAGACTAGCAAACACCTGGTGGAACTGCACATCTGCAGTTCCACCAGGTGTTTGTATAATACAAACTACGTCTCCTGCAACGCTCCAAAGCATGGACCTAAGCTGTCTATAAATTACTAATCTCTGCAAACCCATTGAGAACTTTTTAGATTAGCTTCTGCTGGGACAGAAATACTTTCTATCTACAAGTGTAACCTTTCAATGGGCGATTTGCAGGATGATGTCCTGAGCGCCTGTGTTAAGCTACAACATTACGTATTTATGTGTCACTAAAATACCAAAAGTGTCTGTCATAAAATATACAATCCACATATAATTGCAGTCTAAATTCCCCAACTTTACAGCTGCAGCAGGCTCTGATGATAAACACACTCTTTGCAAGCACAACTGTGGTCTGTGAGGGTTGTCAGAAATTATATGTACACATTTTTAACAAGCAAGTCCAATAACACCTCAGAATAACTTTTTTGGACTCATGCAAGAGACAATTAATTGTTAATTGTTCAAATATCCAAATACAGAGCTTTTGTTAACTTGCTGACAAGAAATCGCTAATTGCATATGGATCAGGCAACATTATAGAGTTTTTTTTTTTTTTCTTTAAATTGCACAGTTTGTGTTCACATAGAGCTCACTCACAACCATGTTAACTCAAGGCACTTTGCAAAAAAAAAAAAATTAAAAATCAGTTTACCTGGAGCTCCTTCCACAGTAGAGGGACATGATAACTAAAAGATCTACTTCATGCCATACTTAGAATAATTTGTAACCAACAAAATATTGATTATAAAATAATCATCAGTCATGTACAGTGGAAGTTAATTAGAAGGGGCTTAATGCACATGTCAAGCACCCCAAGTGTTTATATTATGGATGGGTTTTCCTTTGTAAGATTTGCTCTTTTAGAACTGATTAACTAACCAGAAAATATAAGCGAGGCAAGCTTTCTTTTTAGTTTCCATCAGAACTCTCAGCAGTCTTTTGCTTAAAGTGAAGAGTTTTTAAAATGATGTGGTGATGTACTGTGCCACATCATTTTAATTTTCACTTTGGATCTTTCTCCCATTTTATTCAAGTTGTCAACTTCTCTGCTGAAACTGGTACCTTGAGAGAGGTTAAATAACCAGCACAGCTTCAGATCAGTAGACAATAAAGAGTTAAATCAGTACATTCAAAAGAGCGCCTTTTCATAAAAAAAAAAAAAAAAAGAGGTAAAGTTAAGGTAAAGTACTACTTTAGGTTTTTCATAACACAACAGCAGGACACAATACAAGATAAATTTATCAATCTTATTCATAATCAACAGGCATTCACCACAAATGGTGTAAGATTGTTCTGCAGCTGATTTAAAACACCCCTGCGGAGCAAAAAGCAAAAAAGCAAACTCCTTTCCTTTCTTACTTGTTACAGCCGTCTCAAAGTCTTGTTTTACTAAATGTGAAAGTTTATCAGTGCACATACATATGAAGTGTATGATTGTGAAGATAAAATATATGCAAAATGCATTATGATATGTATGATAGCACCATTTAATTCTGCCCGCATTTGATGTTTATGAAAATGTACAGGTTAGAAGAAAACGTAGAGAAATGAGTGAAACTGAGCAAATTGTTTGTTGTTACTGAACAGACCAAAAATATCAGCAAACTCAACATAATTGTGGTCTCTGCCTTACGTCGCACAGGTGCAAGTTTTCTCTTTCAGGTTTCACAGAGTTCTGCAGAAGATCGTTTTGGTGAATACCAAGTCATTTTTCTGCTCCAACCGTTTGTATTAGCATTGGTACATTTGTGCCGCAGTAAAGTATAAACATTTTGACGGAAAAGAAGCACCTAAAATTGCTCTTCTAATTTTGTTTAATTTCAGTTAATTACACACTCATTAAAAGTAATAGGTGAGACATGTTAATAAGTCACATTTCCACTCACTGCGTATGGTGCAGTTAAATTAAAACGTCTTTCACATGAAAACTTCTCACGTTGAAGAAAAATGATTGCTCTTAAGAAGAGATTTCATCATTTGGCTAGATGTGATGAAATAACTCCATATGATTAAATGTAAAAAAAAAAATTAAGACTTTTAATCTTTCAGTGATTAAAAGTCAGTGACAAGAGTTCAGAAGTTACACTACGAAGAAGTTTTACAAGTGTATTGATATATTATGTCATCAGATATTAATATATATAGATATTTAATGAAAATTTTGTCTGAGGAAAATAAGTTTCTAGTATTACTTTACTGAATTTCTCTTTAAGGGAAATAAATCCCCCCAAAGCACATGATAGGTCTCCTTGGGTGACCATAAAACTTAAAAGAGGATCTCATCTTAAGACATTTATCGCAAATCTTCCATCTTCCAGTAGCATCTAACCATATCTTTAAGCAAACATCTCTTAATTTATTTTACCACTATCTAATTTACTGGAGATAAATCAAAAGCTCTTATTTTCTGTTAGAGGCTCTACCAATTTTATTTTCAGTAAAATGGATAACCTTTTCCCTTGTGATTTCTGCTTCTCCATAGCTACAGCAGATTCAGTTAATTAGATTCAATCACCTTTTCTCACTCCAGTTTTTAATGTCTGAATTTTTAAGCTGATATCATGGCTTTAATATAAATTACACTCTGCTGTGTCCATAAAGCCACTAGTAGAGCACTGCTTGTCCCCTCCTGGGTGCCTCTCATCCGAACATCCTAGGTAAGAGCCAGGATCATTATTCCTCTCTTCATCATCGACTCCAGAGTCTCCCCCTCTGTCACCTTCACCAGCGTCCAGACTGTATTATTTTCTGTCCACATTTCATCATTATGAAAATGAGACGAAAAGGGGAAGAATGGTTCAAACAGAGCAAACAAATGGACTGGACTTGCAATCTCTCTGAACAGACCAAATATTACAGAACACTATGACTGTTCCAGGAATCGTACGAGGTCAGAAGAAACACTGTGAATGAATGAATATAAGGCTGTTTTGAGCTATAACCTGTTGCATGAAAACATTACTAGTCTGATTGAAAAGGTCTCTTCCTGGAAAACAAATCACCCAAAGAACAAAACCAGGTTCCCTGCATGATCATATGTGGCTCAAGTAAGGATTTTCATATTTAGCTTAAAATTGCTGAGTACCAAGAAGGTCAGATTGGGAACAAAACTGTAGCTTTAAATAAAGTACATATTGAGCCACAACATTTGAAGGTTTTTAGCTCCTTCCTAAAAAAACTACAAAAACATTTATATCATGCTATTGTTGTCAGGAAGATGAATGACTCCTTTCATTTTGACTGCAAACACATTAAAGCCACTTCCCAACAACTCACCCAAAAATCAGCTAATCGCTGTCAAATGTTTAAAGACTTAATTATAATTAAACATCAGGAGTGGATGTCAGCGTGGATTACCAAGGGGAAGGACTAATTGATATATTTTCTGTCAATGAGAATAAAAATGAGCAGCAGAAGGTTGTAACTACATACGGCGGGGTGTAATGTCAAGTTTTCATACTACTCTTGACGACCAACTCTGTTTGCCAAGCAGCTTCGGATCAGGTATTTAAACTAATTCTGCAGAAACTCAAAGTACTTTGAGTTACCTGAATCTTTTTGTGTATTTCAGTAAGTTATGATTTTTTACTCTGAGTCTTTTACAGTTATCACAATGTTTCTCTTGTGTTTGGTTTATTTTTATTTTGAGCTTTTCATTCACAAGACTTTTGTCTCCATTTGTTTATTGTTTCCTAGTTTATTGTGTTTTGCTTTCTTATGTTTAGTTTGTCATTTCTAGTCATTTACCCTCAGCTTCTGCTCACCCATTGCTGCAGCAGATCGGTTTAATTATGTCACCTCTACTACAGTAGAGCTCTGCATTGGGATCCTGTGACACTCAACCCAAATCTCAGGGCAGTCGGACGGTTTCAAGGCTACCAACAGCAAGAACAGGCAGACTTAAAAAAAAACACTGTGTCCCAAGATTGTTGGAAGGGAAAGATTGGGGAGTACAAATGATTGGTAATAAAGTAGTGAATGAAGAAAAAAGAGGGACATTTTAATGACATAATTATTATATTGAGAAGAAGATTCCTCCTTCAAATCAAAATCAAATAAAATTGGATGTGGTGTTCCAGTCCGAAGACTGCATTGTTGTCTGTTAAAATAAAAATGTGTCTATTTTGAGAGTTATTCAAAAATCCACAAACAAGCTCAAACAAATCTTCCAAACACTCAACAGGAGCATAGCAAAAAATACACAGAAAATACAATCCAAAATACTTCTGTGTTAAAGTTAAAAAATGTTTAAACTATATATCATTCATTTTCTGAATGAATGAGTGTAACAGAAGAAAAACCCCAACCCACTGTCTATCCTGAATCCTGTATCTTGTGATCCCTCACTAGGTGTAGCTGTAAAGTATGTGATCTCTGACAGTTTGTATTCCCAAAGTGTCACTTCGGCTTAGTTAAAGGAATCGTAGAAAGAGGACAGTTTGCATCGAAACACAGCAGGGTGTAAGTAAGCCACTGAGTAAACTTGTTGATGTCGGCAGGCTACAATTGATGGAAAGTACTGTACTTCTTTACTTTCAGAAAAAGAGGGCTTCTGAAGTGATGGGGAAAAAAATCTATATGCAAACGCAAAGAGGTCATAGTCTGCTGTGCTCGAGATATGATTTCAGCTCGAGAAAATGGTTTGAGATTAAGTCTAAGCGATGTGATGGAAAAGGGGATTTCTCTCTAATCCAGGCTGTTCTTTGCAGCCAAAGTTACCTAAGGCATGTCAAATGCTCTAAGTACCCTACAGATAAGTAAAAAATGAAGGAGAATTGGGGAATTTCCTACGTGTGAAAATATTCGATATGGTTGTTTTAATGTATTCTGTGGAAACTGTCACAAACATCTGTCAGAATGGCAGTCTGTCACCTGAGCATGATTACGCTGTGATTATGTTTATTTCTCTGGAGACAATGCACACATTTAGGAACAAAATGATAAAAACAAATGGACAGATCTGTTTCTGTCTCAATTTTATTTAAAAAGAAGCAACAAAACAAAAAGGAAATATCAAACGACAATATTCCTTTCTTTTGCCCTTTTCTTCTTCTTGCTTCACATCTTGTAGTAAATCTGTTGCAAAAATATCTTTTCACATTAAACTAGGAAAATGATCTGTTCCTCCATTGCCCTACAGTCCACATTTAATGGGTTTACATGTACGTTTGCTTCCTGAGGTCACCTCTGTCTCAAGCATACTTGAAATAAATGATGCTCTACTTGATGCTGTGAAGAAAAGACTACGCTTAACACAATGCGTGTGATCTGCTGTGACCTGAAGGCGGGCCTGACGGGTGTTTATTTTGCTCATGTGCTGACTAAAGTGCTAGACTTTTGAAGTACCAAAGTGTGGAGGGGAAAGAGTACGTTCGGTTGCCCCTAGGTGATAGATTCTGCTTTGGCAAATGCCAAAAGGATCAACCAGATGCTGGAACATCTGCGAGTTTAGTTCACTCTCTGAAAACTCCATATGGCATCGCTCCCCTGGTGGTATGGGTAAGAAAAATAATTAATCCTTTCATTATTCAACATTTTCACAGAGCTTCCCCTCGTATGGTGACAGTTGTAAAAGCAAACACTGCACTTGTTGACACATATGGCAGCACTGTTCCTTTCCTAATATGCTAATGATGAAGTTCCTTTAGCATTCAGTTTGTTCACTTGCATTTGTTGTAAATGATTGTAAAATGTGTTGATCATAAAACAAAGAATATATTTTTCTTATCCTATTACCATCATAACGCACTAAAATATTTATAAAAAAATACTCTATCAATCTAAATAGATTGAGAGAAATGTAAATTTTTGTTCTCTTCTGTTAAGAATGGTTACACTTGAGTAAATGTGTAGCCGTCTTGCCTTAGACCAAAAAGAGATTCCTCTATAGGAAACTGTTGCTGTAATACTGCACCTGAAATAACAAGCTTCAAGAACTTCAAGGCAAGAGGTGTAATTGTAGCGACTAAGATTTAGCATGCATGACACTTTCTATTTCTGAAGAAGCATGTAGCAGCTTGCTCAATGACAGTAGCTGGTGAGTGTGAGTGTATTTGCTTTAAAGTGATGACTTATGGATGGATAAAGATCTTGTCACAAGAAGTGCATCAAACTACTTATCGTCTTAGAAAAACGATAAATTACAGACGAAAGTCCTGCCAGATGTATAGAAGGGGAACAGCGGAGAACTTGTGCGTCGCTATTTTCTCTCATAATCTTCTTTCTAATTATTTTGGACATCTGGGAGATCATTTGTCCAGAAAAAATTAATTCTGTGTCCTTCCAAGAGGAAAAGATCCTGATACAATCCATGTGTGGGATTTCTCTCATGAATTGAAGTGGGTTCACCCACAGTTCTGTTCAAGAATAGCATCATGAAGAAATAGTTTGGATCAAAAGTAACACAAATTAACTATTTTCTCTATTCTGATGCCTGGTTTGAACTTCAGGAAGTTGTATTCGCCATATCCAGGTCGACACATGTTTTGTTTACTAGCAGTCAGCCATGTACCTAATAAACTGGCTTAGAAATGTATGTACACTGTGTTTAATAAAAATAATAATCTATATTGTCATTATTAAAACATGTAATAAAAAAATATTAAAGAGGCAAGTGGAATACTATTGACCATCCCGTACCGACTGCTGAGTGATATGTTCATTCGGGCTTTGAGAAGATCCTAACTTCAAATTCCAGCCGGGTCTCGCACATTTCTAGAGTTTGTATCTTTTTCTCATGCATGCATGTGGTTTTCCATTAGGCTTCCAGTTTTGTCAGTGAAAAAAAACCAAAAAAAAAAAAAAAACCCTCAGTTTAAGATGCATGTTTCTTCTTTCTTTAAAATATATTCTAGATTTGCTCTTTCATTCTTTGTTTTCTGCAGGCTAAAAAAGAAATAAAGGAGAAAATATAAAAAACTGTTTTGAAAACAACTTCCAAATGGTTAAAAAAAATCTGAGGAATCCTGAGGATCAGATATCCGTCACTCAGATTTGAATGTGAGTGGGCAACATTGTTCCGTTCTGTCATAGATGTGAATTCTGCTATAAATATGTCCGTTGTGCTTTTTTTATTTTTTTTATTTTGGAGCTTGAACTGGTATTAAAATCAACTGCCTGCTGGGGCAACCCATCAGGGAGTAATGCTTGAAAGCTTAGCTTGTTTAGTATGTGCCCCTGGCAAGCTCACAAATACTTAAATGTACCTCTGATTCTCTGACCCAAAAAGTTTTTTTTAAGTATTAAAATTGAACTTGTTACATAAAAAAGTTTTTAGCTATGTGTTGCTTTGCAAAAGATAAAACAGAAGTAAATAAGCAGAAGTTTTTCTTACAACTTTGTGATGAAATAGACTATTGTATTTTAATCTCCAAAGCCGTGTTTTGATCATTTTTGCTGAATTTTTGAATGTTATTTATGTCTTACCTTCTCATAAAACTTGCCATGTAATTAACTATATTTTGATAACCAGATCGGTATATAGTAAGTATTTAGTATATTAGTATAACTAGAGAATAATACTTTTGTTCCGAAACAACTGAGATGTTATTTAAGTTAACAGTGGATGAACTTTTTAAAAACATATCAGCATCTTTCTTGTGCTGCTACCCGCCTCCTCGTTTCCTCATCTATTTAACACTTGGTACCGCTCTTTCTGCTGCTGTGCCTTGGCACACTTCTTATCAGACGTGTTCAGCTGTCGGTGAAGCGTCCACAGAGACTGACAGCATACTGTGCCACTTGGCAGTGTTCGAGCCTCTTAATTTGCAATACTGTCCAATATTTCTCTAATGTCTTTTTTCACTCCAGTAAATTCACCTCCACATTTCATCCAATCTTTGCAGTTTTGTCTCAAATGCAAAAGGGTTCTCAAACATGCCTTATGTTGAGCAACTACTTTTGTTTATTGCAGCTAAGCCAAAATTATTCTTAATTGCACCTTTAAAAGCTAAATGTGATTTTGAACAACCAGAATAAAACCATCCAAATGTGTCAAAAATTAGATGGTGCGGATGGTCATTGCAGGATGCTGATAAAGTATTCTGGGTTCAGTGGCCCCACCATTTTATGCAACAGATTATGAGAGTTTCTATGACTTCATGCAAGAAACTGCTGCAGGCAAGACATGATAGGACATAATGGCTTTCAGCTGGGCACTGTAAGCTTGAAGATATCTCTGCTAATACATTGCAATAACCAGAACCTTGAATGTTGGAGAGGTGCACACACCTCCAAATTTCACCCATGCTCAGCTTTATTACTTGGTGACAGACCACAAATATTTCTGACAAAAAAAAAAAAAGCCTTGGGATTATGTTTTGTGATGAGAAGCAAAAGCATGTATAGCTTACCTGCACAAATGATCTGACTTTGTGCAGGTAAGCTATACATTATTAAAAATGTAAGCTATACTTATTAAAAACATTTTTATAAACTTCTCAGTTTTGTATTTTGGTTGAAAAAATTAAGATGCAGAAAATATCAAGAGATACTAATGCATAACTTGTTGGCTCATACTGACCAAACTTCAAGAGCTGGAACAAATTAGAACTTCTGCAGTAGCGGTGCTGTTGTTGTAAACTACATTTTCTTTTAAACTAGAGCATACTGGCTTTATTTTAAAGTCCACACCTGTGAAACTCTGGTATGTTGAAAGGATGTCAGTCAAAAATCTTTGTGGTAGAACGTATATAGTCTGAATTATGTAGTTGACAGTGGACAGTATTCAAAGTTGTACTGCTAAGCAGATGCGTGAAAAACTATTTAGAAAAGTAAGATGATTGGATGACTTCTACAACGGAACCTTATTCTTCCTCATGCTCTGAATTGCAGGCCACACAGATACTAATAAAATAGAAATTGATTATTCTTGGCGAAGCAAGATTTCACAAGTTCATTTCGCAGAACCATTGAATGGTGGAGCAACTATTATCTTTCAGCAGTATACAAAAAGAGTCTGAACACTCTGGCCTTCTTCCTTCATCCAGCCGTTAAATTCAATAAATATACAATTCATACCGTAAAACCCATAAGCATTCCAAGTCATTGCGGCTTCTGCCTTTTATTCACTTTTGAACTGAAAAATAAACCCAGCCGGCAACAGCAAACCAAATTTGGGAACAATCTGGCATTCATGTGAAGCAATGAATAATGGTTCCATTGTCATATTGGATGAGCTGACAAACTTTAAAGCCTCTCATCAATTATTTGCCCCTAATTTCCTTGGAGCGACTCTCCAGGAGGAGGGTCTGCAGCTATCTCTGTGCTTCAGCACATAGCAGACTCTGAGGGAAGAAGCCATTAGCAGAGATCTGTTTATATTGGCTCACCTCAATCTGTGCCCATACCACCTCACTAATGTCAGACATGTTTAACAACCCCCTGCCTTATCGGATGTACACACAAACAGGAGACACTGCTGGCAAAATCAATCAGCCATGGAAATTGGGTCTTATTTGCCTAATATATGCAGAAATAATAAAAAAAAAAAAAACCTAGAAAGAATTCTGAGTTTCAGTGAAACTTTAGTAGTTTTTCATAATTTGAAAGAAAGTTTAAATGTCACGGGTAACAAAAGTGCACAGAAATGCTCAGTGTTTGGTCTAAACAGCACTTTTTAAGTGCAAGCTTTGTGCGAGTGTACGATTAGTTCCAACATTTTGTTTCTGTTTGTGTGACAAATCAAAGCGCCTGCTTTGGAAAAAAAATAATGCTTACAATAAAAATAAAGTCATTCCATCTCCAGAAGGCATTTTCACACTGCATATGTGAGACGACTGCTTGAAAGAGCTGTCTGACTAGATTTCCTCATAAGGAAATCAAACAGCAATAAAGCTGTCACTTACGTGTTGTAGCAAAGATATCACCATAATATTTTGCTGTGACTATGTTAGGTATTTACAGTAAATCACAGCTTGCTACAGGGCTGTGAAGGATGGAAAAGTTATGTGAATTCGAATATCTTGTTTACTGGATTCAAAATACCCTGCACATGTCACTGATAATCAAGAATGGGGTTGTAGTGATGAAACATTTTCTATGTCTAACTGAAAATAAGCTTTACTTCTTTTCTCGTCAGTAAATTTCAGAAATAAGAAGAAGCAATGAATTCATGGAAAACTAATCAACATATCAACCCTACACTGTATTGATGTTAAGTCAAGTAGAAAGGGCTGAGCTTTTCACCTTTTGGTTTTAATATTTTTTAGCTGCAGATGCATCCCTTGCTGCAAATGATCAAGGGTACACTATACGAATGCTATTTTATCACATTTCAGGCAATACAATTTTTATTATTATTCAAAGAAGGAAATTAAGCATTAGTCTATGTAAATGTTCTTATGCATTTCTAATATTGTATAAAATAAGCTTTAGAGGATAAGTAAAAAAAACTGAAAATTGTGCCAGTTTTTTTTAAATACGATTGGTCGATTAATCGTCAGAATAATTGATAGAATAATCTAATCTACATATACATAATAAGAAATTTGGGCCATAAACCATTGAGTTGTTAGCATCATAACTATTTTATAGAGCACAAAAGAAATATGTGGCCAAACAAGAAGGTGGTAGTTAGTGAGAATCATAAAAGCAGACTTTCTCAGCTCAGTAATGGGATGTTACCCCACCTCTCTTTTACAGTCGTTATCTCGCTACATGTCAAACACAGCCGGAAGCTGCGGCGAGGAGGTCATTAGATTTCATCCATTATTGACGAGTCAAAGACCTCTCATGGTCTGAACTTGCTGACACCAAAATTTTTTCAGAGTCATATGATTTTAATGTCTACCTCTGCTTCAAAGAAATCCAAGTACAAAACATGCATTGATTTGCTTGGCTACGAGATTAAAGCTGTAGTGGTTGAAGCTCATAAACCATTGTCTTCTGTTTATCTGAAAGTGTGTGGAAGGTGTAGCATTTACTGCTCTGTCATTTTAGTGAGACCTTGTTATTGTTGACCCACTTCATTCCCAAGGAATCCCTGCGCCAGAAATGATATATAGTTGCTTCATTGGTTCCTGGATAAGCCATGGAGTATCCTCCCAGCATGACGTGCTGTAAACTTGGGGTTAAGTGCCTTGACAGAAAGCTGGAATCGAAACTCAGAGCCAAACGATTTCAGGACAACTATTCCTCCCATTGACCACAGGAACTCACACACCCAGGATGGGAAACCCAAACCAACTCAACTGAATCCTTTCTATGGAGTTGCTTGTTTCTGCACTCCCAGATCCCAGTGCTCCTCATTGTATCTCTACTGCTGAGTCCAGCCCACACTCCCCCTTATTTTAGTTGTTTGTATCATGACTATCATTCTTTTGAACATAGTTCATATTTCATGACCATTAGTGCAGGTCAAAACGAAGGCGGACTGCAAGTTACTATATAGAGAGCTTCTATCAACCATCTCCCACCTATCCTACGATCAGTCATGAACAAGACACTATATTACTTTAGTTCCTTCCTCTGCAGAAAGACTGACTCCCATGATAGCTCAGAACTTCCAGACTTAAATATCTGCTGACTGGATAATATATATTTAGCATATATTTAAAAAAGATCAAGCAGAGCTGCTGAAAATTACTTATGGATTACTTTGTGATGAAATACATATCCAGGATCTTCCATTTGTCCGTCCCGCAATTAAGTGGCATGGCTGCTTCAAAAGCAAAAGCATTTGTATTCTTAGCTCTCTGACAGCCTGGTGGGAACATCTTAAAATAGCAGAAGGCTTTTTCTCCCATCTACACCAGCACCCATCTTGAACAGTCCTGATATTCTGCTAAACTTTGCAGAAGTATTCAATAAATTACAATGTATTCCCATGAGGCTCCTTTGTCACCTTAAAAAATTGGTATATATATATATATATATTTTTATGGGTTTGATGTAACATTCTTAAGGTAAATGAATGAAACTTTAACTTGTTTTAGACACTTTTAGTGCTTCTTGTTGGTCAAATAATTAATAGCACAGTAACTGCATAGTGTGGTAAGAGATTAATTCATATCATATTGAGTCATTGCTGCAAGAATTGAGTAACATCTGCATCCACAATGGAGGCATATATGAATATTCTGAAAGTTGTTCATACCAGATCTAATGATCTGGCAGTCTAGTCTTTTCTCTAACCACATCAGGAGCTCATCAGAGCTTTTCCTGATCCTTACATTCTGGGTTAAAACTTGTGCACGTTAAAGTTTACAAGTTGTATTCTTGTTGATTCAAGAACCTAGAGTTTAGATTAAGAAGAGGAAGCCTTCCACATTAATTCAGGTGACTCAAGATTGTGGGAACAGAATAGAGAACAGGCAGGTACTTCTTGATGGATGAGGAGAAATGATAAGTCAGTGACATAACTTTCAAAATACAAGTCTTCCTACAACATTTTCAAACTGCCTGTTTGTGGAAGAAGAGTGTTTACCATAAAACAGGGAGAGGACGATGATGATCCAACTACATCTATCAGTGTGTCCTTCCTCTGGTTTTAGTTGCAAATCATATCTTTATCTTGTCTGCTGTCAAAGCTGTCTCCTAAAGGAATCTCTGCTATTTCTGTCTTTACTAGTCTACAGTTTCTGCACCTCCTTGTGGGCCTCGGTTTAACAAATACAAATGTGTTGTTGATAATCAGATGATTGTGTTAAATCAAAAATACAGTAGCCATAAAAAGTACTCAACCCTTTGGACATTTGATTTTTTTTTTTTTTTTTTTTGCTTTTACAAATCAATCATGATCAGCAAAATTTAGCATTTTTGACAAGAAATTTTTACCAAAAAACCCCCTCTAATATCAAAGTGATAAGTGAATTCTACAATCTGAAAGCAAAATAAACACATTTTAATATAACATAAACAGACTGCATCCATATTCATTCTCTTAGTGACTGACCTCATACAACAGAGGTCCAGCCATGAATGAATGAACTTTTCCAGAATACTTTGCATTAACTTTTTTTTAAATCCAATATCTATAAGGATCATGTGAGATCACAGCTTAAAAGTCTAAAGTAAGTTCTGTAATGTTTTTTTTTATTTTTTCTGGCAGCATTTATTGTTTGGGGGACGTGGAGGTGAGTTTCCTTTTCTTCAACGGGTGAGTGAAGGACTACATCTTAGAAGAAACCCTGGATCCCAAATTGACCAATTTGTAGTTTGCTGATTTGGTTACTGTATTTCAGCCACCACAACTGTTTTTTTCCATGTCTATTCAACAGATGGCACAGTCATGGCTTTTCTGTATTCATCCAACCAACACTCTGCTTTGGTCCCTTTGTTAAACAGAAATCATCCCGCAGAAGAACGGTTCAAGTAAGGACTGGTGTCTGGGCAGAGCAAATTAGTTAGAAGTGGGACCACCAGGCAGCCTTTGTGGAAGTATTTCACAAGCCACCAACTCCTCGGATACAACTCCCTCCGTTTACTCATCATCCACTTCCGAGTTCAAAACCCACTCTACATGACTTCAGAGCTTGAAGGCCTCAGGGCCTACTACATGCTGACTCAGCAGCAGTTTTCATGCCAACAGCACCACCAGTGAAAGACCTCATTCAACACAAAGTGTTGACTACTGACTACTTTGGTTTTTCTCTACATAGCTATCATCTGCTTACTCCATAGATATCTGTGCTCCAGAGACTCCCACCTTTAGCATCCTAAACCATCACTATCATCTTTCTCAGGTACACCTCCTACTCCATCTTCATCACTACCTTGGCTCCCCTGAACTGTCTCAGAGAACTACATCTCCTTCTATGGCTTCAATTCAGACTTAGATTTCTGTTTATGAGAGAGGAGTTTTGAGTTTTTTCTGTGTTTGTGCTTTGGTCACGTCATTCTTATTTATGTATTGTTTTTGTTCCTTATTAATGCTCAACATGTATTGCCTTACTTAGTTTTGTCAGTATTGCTTTAAAGGTTTGCCTTAAAAAACTGCTGTAAAATTTTCATGAATGGACTAGAGCGGTGGAAAACAGGAGCTAATCATGGCCTCCATGCTCTGACAACCATGTGTACTCCCAACAATCACACAGTTCAGGATTAGTCAGTTGCAAGGAAATTCACAGTATGTCTGACTGCAATCATTAAATGAAAGTTCCTCTTCACTGCTTTTGCCCAAAATCACATGATGTATTCGTATGCAAATGCAAGTAATGCTCCAAGCATAATTTCATCTTCGGTTGACAGGTCATATTTGAAAATGGTTGCAACAGATGTGAGGAATTTCATTCAAATTTATAAAGTGAGATTTTGCACCAATGCATATAATGCATACATAATACAATAAGAATTGTTTTCTTTTTTCTTAGTAGAAAGTAAATGCAGAAAAGGAAGTGTGAAACATTTTGTTACTCTGCTTCCTCAAAGTCATTGTAAAATAAATTTTTATGTGAAGCAGTGGTGCTGTGAGAAATAATAAATCTAAGCTACTACATCTACTTATGCAATTTGCATGTTCCCTCATACCAACATTTTTGTTATTGTTGTGCTGTTAAGACAACAATAACAATGTTTTCCATCTCACCATTTAAAATATGTGTTTAAGTCAGTGAATCCAACAAGTGAGGTTCCACCATTATTTCTGTGTTGACCTTGTGATAGCATTGATCTGTCCTTGGGGAAGGGCACTGGGGATAAATTTGAGATCACACAATCGCCACTACAATCAAAGCTTCTTCCTTCTATATCTTCTATAAAACTATGCTGTGTGTAATTTGAAGGGATATTTTAGGTAGTTAAACTTGATGGTTTGGAAATGTAACCATTTGTTCACCAACAAAAACAACCAGTTTTTAGGTGTAATCATTCTTGATAAAAATTAAAAGGAACAAATGGACATCTAGATGTCTCCCTTGCAGTAAAACACAGAGAACCCTGTTATTTTGCTTTCTACCAATAATGTACGCTGACAGTTTAAGATATAGAGCTGACCACATCTAACAATGAAGAGTGACATACATGAGGGTGTTTTATATATTTATCTAAGTAGGTATCTAAAAAAAACAGCTGCCTTGGCTTTCTCAAACACTGCAAGGTTTAGCTTCTCACATTAATAGGATGAGTCTCAGATCAATAACTATTGAGTAAAGGTCTCCATTATTGTCTTATAAGACATTACTGCTGTCCCATTACCCCAATTATAATGAAGGCAGATAATTTTAGTACAACACAAAATCAGATGAGCGAAGGTTGTAATCATGCTTTCTCACATTTGACCCAGGGGCTCACCGCCTTTCTTGTTACATTCTAGTGGATACATTAACCAAAGACAATGATTTATTTGTTTATGGCTAGTACAACTGCTTAATGGTAGAGTGCATGGAAATGAGCACACATTGATATTTGCACATATGGTTTATTGATTCCTGTGGAGAAATTAAGATGCACATTAAAGTAGAAGAAAATTAGATAGACATTAATGAACAGCAAATGTTTTCCTAATTCCTTTAACAAAATGTTGCCTGTGCTTATGTTGTTGCCAAGAAAAATATTTTCAGCTGCTTTCTTACTTAGTCTAATTGAACAGGTATTTTAGGCTTTCTTGCAAGCTGTGGCTTCCAGAAAAACTTGTTAACTGATGTTATACCATTACGAGTTTAAAAATAGACCACTATTTAAATTGATTGGTTTCCTGCTACAGACTCGATTTTAAGTAGAGTTCAATATTTTTAGTGTTGAAGTTGGGGTCATTTACGAAGCATGCTTTCTCTCTGTGTTTTTTCAATTCCGACTTGACATGTGTGAGATCAATGAATTGAAGATAACAGCAAAATAATAATCAATATTTCCCTGTTACTGGTTTGCTTCTGCTAGTTTTAACCTTTACTTGCCTAACACTATATCCTACTGCTAGGCGAGTAATAATCTATAACATATTAATGAAAGCATTAAAACTTAAAAAAAAAAAAAATCTAGATAAAACAGAAAAATTACACTACTGTCTGTATAGGAAAAAAATTTATTTAGATATTAAAAATAAGTCCGCACAGCGAACTGAACATTTTATTTTTTCTTTGTTCACTGGTTCTGATGATACATGCTACAATGTTTCAGACATCGACGGTACCTGCTGCGTATTGATCTAATAAATGACAAAATAGTGAATTATGTCAAATCTTCTTGTGCTTTATTGATGTGACAGTGACATTACTAAGATGATTCATTTTGTATATTAACTTTTGGTCAAACGTTTGGCTCCGGAAGCCTGGGTTGACACACTTACCCGATAAACAGTTTTGTTGTACTTGTGTGTCTCACACAATAATAGCCTTCAGCTAAAACTTTGCTAATTAAAATAATTTTGTAAAGAACCGCATGTTAACGGTACCTTCCAGTTTGTAAAAATAGAGAAGAATCTGTATGAACACAAATCCATTTCTCTATGTTTTTGTGAATCAAACAGCAGTGATGGTAGGCTGGTGTTTTATACTGGATATGACAGAGACTCAACCTGCTCTGCCACAGATAACATTTGCATCAGGTTGTGATGCTAAATTAAGAGGAGAACCAGCTCAGTGTCTCTGAAAACCCATGGATGATCCTGAATTTACCTTGCAGTGAAGCATCACACAACGGGCCAATGGCTGGAGCCGCGAATAAAGTCAATAAATGGTGTACTGACCCTTTATGCTGAATCTCGTATTTTCATTCCTATTTCATGCTGTTTATCTCTCAGCAGTGGTTCCAATTGGGCCGGCCAGACAGAGTCGTCTTCCAGATCTCTCAGTCAGAGGACCGCTAAACTTTATCAACGTCTGTAATTCAAAACATTCTGTCTTCAAAAAAATCTTCAAAAAAAATTATAACCCATAAGTTTTTTAATGAAAGTCATGACATATTCAATTGCGTTTTAGTTTCTTTTGGTTGAAATAACATTCAACAAGCTGAACGGAGAATCTATGTGTCACCACACATCAGTCAAATAAGTATATGTAACTTTTTCCTGCAATGTGAAGAAAAAAAGACACACATCGAATGTGGTCCCAATAACTGCATATAAAGAGTAAAATTAATTGATCACAATTAAATTATAAGCTGCTCGTCTGCAGTGGTCTGAATGTATATAATCTCACAACTTCCTGCTCTGCATCGGTTGTATTTAATCAAGTAACTAAAATGTTTAGAAGCTGATCTGGAGGATAAATCTGCTAAAAGGACGAATGCCTGCTCCCACACCGTAGAGCAGTCAGAGCCGAGAGGACGCCCCACGTTCTGAGCTAATGTGTTCATTTTTTTTATTTTTTTCTTAGTTTGACAAATAAAAAAATTAACTTACATTTGAGATATATCGTTGTGTCTGTGTGCAATGAATCCATACCAAGTCTGAGCTTCACTTTTTAGTTTAATATACTAAAATGAATTTACTTTTAAATAGTATTCTAGCTCTGAACCTTTCTTAAAACAAACAAACAAGGTGTAAGACAGGTCCACCATGGGTGTGAATTCATCTGAAGAGAATAGTGGAGCATCATGCACATTTTTCTGCCTTTAGGCGAATGTCAGATTTGCCTGGAGGTCAGAAGCAAAAGATGGAAGGCGTAAACTGGAGGGACATAGCGCCACTCCTTGCAGAGATAAGTCAGCCAAAATGATGGGACCAGAAGGTAGAACAGGAAAAAAAGGTATTTATCTATTTCTAAGGATTTAAATTCACTGTGAATACCACAGGGAATAAATAGGATTCTGGCACGCATGTTGGAGGGCAGCATGACCTTTTTAGTCCCTGCTGCAGGTGACATTTGTGTTTTTTGAGTAAATATTTTCAGGAAAGTGAGGGAATTTGTAATAAAAGCACACCTTATGTGTTCAAATTATACTCTTTATCAAACAACACCACGTGTACTGATAACAGGAAGCTTCAGTTATTTGAATGGCAAGTCAATTATGATAGCGGTTTTGATCAAAGGTACACAGATAGATGCATGTTTGTCAACCAGAGGATTTTGTAACATGATTAGATCAGCCAATTATCTAAAACTGAGATAAGATAATTTTTGATTTGCAGCTTGCCATTTAATATTAAGTTCCTTTGTCTAAATGTTCTAAAACACAACGTGTATTTAAATAGAGGTTTTACTCGGTTCATGTTCTTAACTTTGTTTCCTGATGTTGGATTATCTGGATCACTCAGAAGATTTCCATCTCCTCTTATAATGATTGTCCCTGGTGCTGTCTGACAGGTAATAGCGAGCAGCGTTTGACCTCTGGGATATGTCTTATATGTGTGAGCTGGAGCTGACAGCAGCTTAGCTCCTGTGTTAAGGCCTGTCTTCTGATGAAAGAGAGAGTTGAAGGAATGCTGCAGAACATTTTTCCAAACTGAAGCAGCTATCTATAGCAGCAGCCGTCACTGAAACCCCTGCACACTATTACTGTCCATATTAATATTACAGTCATAAGACCTGTCTGACTTTATAATATGTGATCTCCTTTCTTATTATGCCTCTGTCTATTTTCAAAGTCTTTTTGTGGCATTGTATTACTTTTCCTATTTGACTGTAGCTCATCGGCTTAGATGGGAACTTTTAATGGAATTTTCGACGACATTACATCCGGACTTAATTCAAGCAATACAAATGTCTTCGTTCAAACAAGAGAGAAGCCAGATGAAAGGTAGGCATTCGGGCTGGGATTTTTCTTTTTTCGCTTTGGTCAGATAATTCATAAATAAAGCAAGAGAAGTAATACACAAAAAGAAATGCTCTGGTTTGGTGAAACTTCAAATCCTTAGTTTCTTCACAGTTTTAAACTTAATCCTGTTTAATCTGCTTCATCTAGATGAGACAAAAAGACTGACTCAAATGTATGCGGCGAGTTATGTAACCTAAAGCTGTTTTGGACAGTTTTTTTTCATTATAAATTGTCATGACTTTTCTCAACAACCCTGCTAAAATTGTATCAAAAATCCCTAAAAAATGGAGGAATATTCTAACACAGTGCCATAAAAATGTGGAATATAGAAAAATTATTAAAATATATCTTTTAGTTTGAGTAGTTGTTTTAAAAACATTAAAATAAATAAAATCACCAATGGCACAATTACCGACACACCTTCTGTACATCTGTACATACTTTGTGCAACAGCATTTCTCCAATCTCAAAGAGAAAGCTGTTATTATTCCTCTTGAACAATTTCTCTAAATCGTTGAGAGTCCTGAATCCCGTTTTTTATTCGCCTTCCTCCACCTCACTCTACACGTTTTGGTAAGATTTAGACTGAGATGACGATGCAATATTTTGGTATCTGGTGAAATAGGTCTGTGTTGATGTGGCCATATATTTGGAATCAGACAAAGACCCCCCGTTTTCAGTTTGTTGCAAAAATGTTAAATTTGAGTTTAACCTGAAAAAAACATGCAGCTCAAGTTGAAAAATCAGTAAAGTAGCAAACTTCATTTGTTTACATTTGGGATAGTAGTACAAGTGCCTCCAAAACAATTATTATGCATGTAGAAAGCCCCTAAGGCCTTATGAAGTCCACTGTTTCTGCTGCTTTTCCTTCATTTTAATAAGAAGGTGTTCTGACATTGTTCTCCATAATGTTCTTCAAATAACAATAACAAGTGATGCTTTGATGTGGAATGTTAAATCCATTTTAAAGTAAGTCTTGTTGATGGTGTTCCCTTTTTTTCGTCTGATGTGTTTTTATTCCAGATGTGAGTAGCGTCTCCAACCAACTTGCCCTTTAGGGACATTACAGTTTAGCCTTAGCTGAACTTATTTTAATCAGTCACACTACATTGTTCTGAGGCTTGGTTGCTTCATGTGTGTCGATGTGTGTCCCTAAATGGATTGAGGTACTGATTATTGCCTCACTGGCAATTTCAATAGAAAAAAAATGTTTTTGATTGTGGGCTTATGTTATGCTATTTAAACACATACGCGTTTTAAAGCTTTTTTTTTTTTTTTTTTTACACATGATTACTAGGTATAGCATTAATATTGACAGTAATGTTTATCTAAAAGTCTATAATAGATTTAACCATTAAAACAATATTGCTAAAAGCTCATACATAGTAATTCAAAGCTAATATAAATTAAGGCATCATATTTTACTAACTTTACTAAATTATCTTCTTTTCCTCTTATATTTTCTACAGTCCTTTTTGCAGACATGAAGTATGGCACTCAGCGTTTAGTTGAAAGCCTCTGTTGCTTACAGTGTACTACAGTTTGAATGCCAGAGTAAAAAGGACCAAAGCTTTTATTTGGTTTTGAAGCAATTGCACAGGAAGGAGAAAAAAGATATGAAATGAAAGGTGAATGCAGCTCGAACTGAACAGATGTGAGTAATTTAAAGTCCCCTATTATTTTCCATTACAAATATATCACTGAAGCAGTGTGTCCTTCCTCAATGTGCTTGAGGCCAGAGCCACCCCCACTGGGTTCTAGAAAGAACATCTGAGTCCTTTTCGTAACTATACCTGCAATAGGTCATTACTGAAAGCAAATAGTAGAGGCTGATAAACGCTGAATTGACGCTACTGTCCTGGAGAACCCCTTATCTGGTGAATTAGAATAACAACCACTTTGTGTATGATTCATTCTAACTGAAAATGCACCTTTGTCTCCCGTGGCGAGCATTTGTGACAGTATGCAATGCTTACTTTAAGAGAGGTGTATGCATCCTAACTCTGAATATTTTAATCTATGCCTGTCAACTAAAACCCAAGGTTTCTACTAGTCCTGTCAGCATGGCCCTATTTTTTCCAATAATCTTTTATGCTGCATGGCATAAAAGATTCAGTATTGGTCTGAGGAGCACAATTGTTTTGCCCCTCAGACTTCAATTACAGTTGCCCTACGTCTCACCCTGTGAGCATCTGGCCTGCAGGCTACCGCTCCTGTGCTTCACCGACACCTACCTCTGTGTGTGGTGTATTACTGTTACAACTTAATGCTATTTCTGCAGCATTTACAATTATTTGACGTAAATGTAGAGTCTGTCAGCACCTACATCTGTTGATTGCTATTACAGTTCAAAATGTCTATATTTTGGACATGTATCATTGTTGAGACTTAAGCATATCACATTTTATATGGAACATTTTAGAGTAAACACAGGTCTTTTGACTCAAAATGTGTCCATCTTTACCAGGAAAAAAATGGAAGATGGTTCTTTGCAAACCATAAGACCATCCAAATATGTGAGAACATTACCAGTGTGGGTGTCTTGAGGCTCCAGAGTAGAGCCATGTTGTTTACCTCATTGAACATGGGATTGAAGCATTAAATTGAAAGACAGGATTACAGCGGAAATCCGGATAGAAATCAAGGGATGTTTACTTTGAAAGCAGCCTGGTCAACAAACCCTGCCCCGTTCTCATCTCTGTATTATTGCAGCCCTTCGTGGCGTCTATTTTTCTAAAACTTTTCAGTGTATCTCTTAAAAGTTTGGTGTACAGCGAATATATTTCTCAGTCATACACAGTTGAATCAAATCTAAAATCTTCCTCTAACGAGCAGTATTTTCACCTCCTCTATCTCCTTCAGGGGCTTTTGTGGAACATTTCTGTGACTCTGCTTTGGGAACAGCTTTGAGATTATGTGGCTGTGCTGATTGCAACTTCAGATTTACAGCAGGAAATTCTTAGGTTCCAGAGAAGATAAGTCCAGCTGAGTTGATTTTGGCAAAAAAAAAAAAGAAGCAAAAAACAAAAACAAAAAAAAATAAACCAAAAAAGCAGCTGCGTAGGTAGGCAACCTTTTTTCAGATATCTAAGGTTCTGATCAGAATATACACCTCTAGACAGTCTAAAGTGTTGTCCTCTGGTAACAAACTGCACAAAGGTTATCTTGTATGATGATAAATGGCAAAGGCAGTGTACATGTCCTTTTTATAAAAAAAACCAAAACAAAAACAAGTTGCATTGTTTGGCAGTGCTAATACTTAATGTTTCTGTCAGTGCCATGTAGCACCTTTGAGGCTTTAATAATGGTACTTCAAGACCAGCAAATACTTCCATTATACTCAAGGTTTGTAATGTTTGAAAAGAGTACATTGCCGGTAAAAACGTTGCATAATCTTACATATTGAAGTCTCCCCTAATGATTCATAAAACAAAATAATCTGTGAAAACAGATCTTTGCAAAAAATTTTAAATCAACATTCAAAATTACAATAATAAAGTCTGAATGCCATCATGTGAACCTTTATTAAACTAATTTTGAACATCTCTTTGCAGTGATAATTGCATGTGTCCCCGCTGATCTTTTAGGATTCTCTTACAGATTTGGGGATTCCAGGTTAGAATCAGCTATTGGTAGCTGAAGGATTTTTCTTTAAATTATAGGAATCCTTCTCCTTTCTATTACCACCTCCAAATTATTTATGACTCTTTCATTCAGAAAATTGAGACGCCATTTCATTCCTGCTAAAAATAAATACCTACACGGTTTTTCTATACTAGCTATTAAGCAATAGAGACTGTGTGATGAAACTCCTTTTAATTTGAAATCAAGCAAATCAATGAAAAACAAAATGAAAGCTTAGCAAGTAATAACCCAAATGAGTGATCACGTGAAGCTTTCACAGAAATGGATTTATCTTCACTTGAACTGATTAAGCTTAGGACGCAGATGCTGACAGCAGCCAAGCAGGGAATAATCACAGTAACGTTAACACGTAGGAGAAAGGATTTCCAGGTCTCCATGCTTTAAAAGAATGCTGCAAATCTACCGGCCTCATTCATAGGTGGCAAAATCCCATTTCAGTTCATTTTATATTGATGAGCTGAAGAACTAAAATAATTTATTTTAGCAGAGAGGGGGGAAAAAGGAAATCACTGTTAAGATTAAATTTCATAATCCGAGATTATTTTTGGTGAAAAAGGTTACGGGAAATATCAAGCAGCATGAGTTCTCTGGAGCTAGACTAATCCCTTATTACCAATACAGGTTTTAATATTTTTGTTTAATACTCTGTTTATATTATCTGAAGTAAGGCATACATTGTGATGACAACTGCAACAAAACAATATGTTTTTTTTCCCCTGAGCTTCATAGGGAAACTATGACTTAGGTGCATTTGCATTGCAAAGAAATAAGGAAATATTAAAGTGGGATTTAGTTGGACAAGAGGCAGTAAAGCTGTGTGTTGGATCTGGTTCTGGATTTTAGAGTAAAAAAACTGCTGCTGGAACAAACGAGTCACATTTTTGTTTAATTTCAATGTGTCAGACTTTTTTATTCTGTAATTATCATTGAAGATTTGTATGTAATATTATTATCATGCATCCATACTTCCAACAATGAATGAAGCAAGTTTGTTCTAAAGCAGGCTTCTTAGCGAATGAGCAGTCAATATGCGCCATGTGGTGTATAACTCCTTTAAAACAGTTTGAATTAGGGAGGTGAAATCACAAATATCTACTCTGACTGAGGCGTTGGAATTACTGCATCACTAAATAATACAGTATAAAGTAGTTTATTATTACGCATTTCAGAGGTATAATGCTGGTCAGAACCGGAGCAGAAACTACAATTTTTATATGAATAAAGGAATTACATTCTTTCATCAAACCAAAGTTGTTCAGACAACAAAATCTTTCCACATCAGCCCTCTTTGTCTTTACACACTAGTCTGTGTAGAGTCACGGGAGGCCATGCACACAAAAACTCATACCTGAGGGCAAATTAGGGAGACAAATCTGCTAATGGACAGGATTTTGGACTGTAGAGGGAAGTCATAGCACAAAGAGGGCAAACAAAAAAAAAAATCATGCCAAGTCCCAGCTGTTCTGACAGCAGTTTTAAATATGTAGCCTAAATAATCACTTTAAAGTCAAAATTCATGTTTTATTTTCAGCTGGTAAAAGTGTTAAAATATGTGGATGAGAGGAGGTATTTTGTGAACCCAGTCGTGTTATGTGATCAAAAGGAACAGGAGAGAAATAAAACTGATGATGGGCAACGGCATTGTCAATGTGCTAATTATAATTTGGAAACTTTACTCTGATAAAATGCTAGAAATTAATGAAAAATAGTTCAAGGTAGAGCAGTGAACTTAGCTCAAAAATATTTAGATAGGAAATTTTAAACATAACTTAATGAATTTTAAACTGACTGAAAGGAGAAATAGTTCTTGTTAGCGGTGAACTGTCACAGCATGGATGACACCATTATCTTCACAGGTCAGACTAATTCCTATCCCAGCAGCCTCATCTTAGCTTTTTTTTTTTTTTTTTCACATTTTTGGCTCTTGCAGAGGTAATAATTAAAAAAAAAATTAAAAGGACTTTCAGTGATTTAAGTACTACCAAAACTAGTTTGAGATCAAGAATTGTTTGAGTTAGATTGGAGACTGTTTGCTGCACTGTGTGGAGATGGAGAAGGGGTTATTTTACTAAATCATGTTTAGATAACATCCAGCTAAAATTGACTTTTAGCTGGATGTGCTGCAGAACTAAAAGTTTAGAGAGGGTTCATGAGAAACAGAAGTGATTTAGTAAGTGATGTGCTGGAGTTTAGATGACCAAAGGAGATTGTCACTGCATTCGTCAAGCCTGAGTGTAATGAAGCCAGGATGAAGTGGGACTAGAGAGTCATCTTCAAAGGCAGCTTTGCTTTTCAAATGCAAAACTCGGGATTCTGCTTTGCGGGTGTGTGGCTTCATCGCTCTACCCACTCAAGTAAAAACCACTTTTCTCCAACAAGGTGGCATCATGTCAAAGATATGTATTTTTTGTCCCATTTAGTACATTTCTGCATGTTTCTGCCTGTCATGTTTTCTTGTTTTTATATGAAGTCTCATTTTCCAGTCTGAGACCCACTAACTCATTCGTCTGTGTACATCACTTGGTTTGCCCGAGTCATGACTTTCCAGAGCCATTTTTCCAACAGGTACTGAGAGCTGAAATATCCTGGAAGCATTCTGATCAGATGCCACGTGCAAACAAAAATGTCTCTAGCATTTGCTTTTGGGTAAGCTGCATAATTTTGCTGCAGCCTTTTTGCAAAACATTTGGAAGCTCAGCAGATGAGAAAAGGTTTGAAAGTAGCGGCAAATGATTTATAACACCAAAAGATTTAGGGCATGTGCTGTTTTAGTTATTTGAAACTGACTTGATCTATTCTGATCTACCCTGCACTCTTCAAAAGTAGAAAACAGTTTGGCACGTAAAAAGAAATTTTCTTGGAAGATCAGCAGCATCTATTTTTTATATGACAAACGTTAAAAGTGATGGCGCAGAGATTTAGCATGGCATGGCAATTTAGCGAGACTACTGAAAGGAGATTTGAGTGAGACAATGATGATGACAGGTCTAGTTCGTCTAGATTTTAAATTATTTTATCATCTATTCACTTTTCTCCACATAATCCGAGTCATTCGGTAGAAGAATTGAATCCCAAAGTATAGCACGTAGATCGACTATGCCTCTGTTATATTACTTGTTGAAAGATTTAACTCAGAACTATCTGTTTGTTTTTCCAAAAGTAGCATAAAAATTATACTTCCAAAAATGCTGTGTTGTCTTGGGGGGGAAAGCATTTAAAAGCTGTTTCAATGCAAACTGACTTTAATGGATTATCCGTAGATGACATTTAATTTTTCAGCAAGAAGGTTGTTGTTTTATGTCAAGACACCAGAGGCTGTAGATAAAATGGCAAAGAAAATCTATCTCTGACGGCATCTTTGTTTGAGCAGCTGACATTTAAACAGCACAGGCTGGTTTAAATGTGCGCTTTTAATGCTAAGCAGTGAAACAGAGCAGTATTGCACAGTGTCAAATGAACACTATAAAGGTCTGAGCATTGCATCAGTGTAAAACATGCTACAGCATTTCAACCAAGACCGTGTACTGTCACAGTGTGCTGCAGCCGTAACTTCAGTAGTCTTGCACTTTCTATCTGAATGTACATGTCTGCTGTTAAAAGATGTGAAGGCCTAGTAGTTGCCAACTAGCAACAAAGATTTGCCAAACACTAACTGTACGCCTTTGAAGGTGGGAGGGCTTAAAAGCATGAGCCAGGTTTCTTTCTTTCAGTTTTGCTTTTAATCATTTAAAAGAGCATTACATTTTTAAAATATGGATGTAAACTCAATTAGAGACAGGGAGTGAAGAAAACTCTTGGCTCGGGCTTTACACATTTACTTACCATATGTGTGCGAGTGTGTGTGGGGAGTATAATGAAATATTAAATCTTCGGCCTTTAAAAGTCTCTTTATCAACTGCTATCCATCACTTTTAACGTTTGTCATGCATTCTTATTCTGCAGAGGTTTACTCAGCGTAGACTCCTAATACAATCTGACGCTGTGCGAGTGCGTGGCGCACCGTGAATAGGCCATCAGTCACTTCCAACACTGACACACAAAAAGCGCACACTCACTCCAGTTAGCGAGGCGCCAAATGTAAATAAAACAGCACTCAATTAACTTCTGCATTAATGTTCTTCTTGTGTAAAGAAACAGGTTAATAGATTTACATTCAACTTCCAAAAACCTAATTAGTGTGAACATTTGCTTTCCTCAACAACATCCACCTCAGACAGCACTCAGTACAAACATACAGAAATAGAAGTGCTGGCGTACGAGCAATAGGAGGGGCAGAGAAGCTGCCTGACTGAGTGAGTGCGTGATGTTTGGAGGGAAGCATTGTAAGCACTTACTGCAATCTCACAGCCTATTCCCTTGACATTATGCTCCCCAGATTCATCCGCATGCTATGTAAAAGATTTTGGCTCTTTGAAAGATTGACAGAATTGACCCTTGATGGCGTTAATAAGGAGTCTGGTGCTGAAGAAGAGACACAGCAGCAGGAGGAGGGAAGGAAACAAATTGTTGTGTTGATGTTTGTTCTGCCACAGTGCCCCGGGTGGTCAATCTGTGAACGTTTCATTATTTCATGTTATCTGGTTGTTGCAGGGGAACAATGGCTAAGCAGTCATAACCTCATTTAACAGAAGAAAATAATATGACTAGTGAGAAGAAAGTTTATAAAGAAGATAAATGTGTTTCCTTCCTGAAGATTTTTTATTATTATTTTAAGCCTACTTTTGTGCAGAAAGGTAAATGTCTACACACCTAGAAGAGAAAAAAACAACTATATTCAAGAGTTTAGGGGCTTTTAACTAACTTTTTAATAAAAAAAAGTTTTTTTAATAAAAAAAAGTTAGTTAAAATTTGGTTTTAATCCAAATGTCACAAAACATTTATTGTACAACTCAGTCTGCATGTCTATATAAATCTGTGTGGGTGGTAGATACAGTAATTGCGATACTGTAAAAAGCTTTCTTGCAGATTATGGACAGAATTCCATGATAACTCCAAAATTTACAGTGCAGGTATTTCTACAGTGGGTCAGGCTTTGATTGTCTGAACAGCTGAACAAATGGCTCCTTTTAACTTAAATATTCTCTTCACCTTGTTTCCCCATACATGTTCAGGCCTGAAAATACTTCAATCAAATTCAACATCTTTCCAGATTGTTTGTGAAGGAACCATTTACTTGCAATGAAGCTTATATTGCGAAAATGTGCTGCAAACCCCTCCACATATGATTATGAGCTTCACTATACGAGTCATTTCCAAGTTAAATTTGCCTCCCTGTGGGCTGTGAAAATCCAGCTCCTCATTTTCACAGTTAGAAAAATCACAACGCCTGATGCATCTGCACAAATAAAGTGCATCTGTTTGGTAGCTCATTTCCACGCGGCTTTCTGTACTGGGGAGACCCGATGACAGATTGGCTGAATTCTAAATGGCTTTTATGGGCACAAACCTGATTTCATGGTGAAATCTTATGTACAGATGTAAAGGATAATAGTACATATAATGGCCTGTACGCTTTTACAATTGCCCATTTACCTAGGCCATGTTTGCAAATGCTCACATTTACAGATTTCTGCCAGTTTGTTGTAAAATAAGAGGACATTGCCCTTGCTGTGAAGTAAATTTCTTATTCTGCTTTACAAGCCTTTGTGTTGAGCAACAACAGATGCTTTTTTTTATTTTTTTCCCCCCCACAACCTTTCATCAATCGAATTTCACCTTTGAATGCTACGAGTGAGGAATGACCCACTGTGTTACACTAGGGACATGTGGTGGTATTAAAAACATGCAGAGCCTTGCAGAGCAGCACTGTCTGCCTCCTACAGGTTCAATGTCTGTTCATACAATACGGGACTTGCTATAACAGTCCTTATCTGACAAAGGGATTAGTGTTCAGCAGAGCAAAAACACCATTTAGCCATGGTCAGCTGGGAGGGTGCAAGAAACCCCTGTGTGATGCGTTTGCTTTGTGATTTCTCAGCAAATGAAGGAAAACACAGGAGCTGTGAATTTGCATCGTTACTGCTGAGGACTAACAATGTAAATGGTGAGGGAAAGTGCAGTGCAGTGACTAAAGTTAAAATGCCTTTTTGAACTTCAAATGTTGCATTCCTTGATCTAGTTTGTTGTTTCCATTAGTTTCTTTAAAACATCTTACTTCCTACAAGATAACGAGGAGCCCAGTGAACATCAATTACAAGCGAACTGACCGGCAGTCGACTCATACGGCAAAATTTGACAACATTGGTCAAAAAGGAGGGGAGAGGTGCATAAATGAATAAGAACAGGATCACTAAACAAAAACAAATGAAGGCCAAACTCCCACAGTTATCATAGCATTCTTTTTATAAGACAACACTACTACAAACCGTGTTTTTCAATCCTAAACTTAAATTCGTCCATTTGATTGGCGTCTTTATGCTTATACATTTATTTTGCAGACGTATACTGTATGAGGAATGAGTTTTGAGGAAGATGTGAATTAGAATCTAATTTCTTGGTCTATTTTGGGTGCACAATCACTCTGATATCTCTATGGATTATATTTATCAACAACAACAAAAAAGATTTTTAAAACTCCATCAAGTTTTTTAATTAAACTTTTATCATCCACAAGATAGGTCTAAATCCAAATGTCACAAAACATTTATTGCATAACTCAGTCTGCATGTCTGTATAAATCTGTGTGGGTGATAGATACAGTAATTGCAATACTGTAAAAAGCTTTCTTGCAGATTATAAATTCCCCGCAGCAGAGCAAGTATGGCGATAAGCTTGCAGTCTTAAAATTAAGGCGTCACCAAACAGGGCCACTACTTGTGGCATTGTGTGTTTTTCTCCTCTAATGTTTATATGCAAATTATATCTGGCAGTTTATATGTAAAAAAGGGGATTATTTTAAAAGTTGAATTTTATTTTTTTTATTTAGTACTTGTCAATCAAAATATTAATATTTTGTTACATAACAATCTCAAACGCAATGTATTTTCTTGAGGGTTTATGTTAGAGAATAAAGTGGAAGACTTTACAGATAATATAATACTGTAGCATTTTGAAGGTCTTGAAAAATAAATATGTCAAAAATGTTGACCATGCACATGTATTCATCTCTCACATAGAACTACTTTGTAAAACCACCTTTCACTTCAGTTATAGCTCAAGTTTTTTGGAGGGTATTTCTACCAGCTCTATTTATAGAAACTAATCTCACAAATTACCCAAATTATCTCCTTTGCGAAACAAAAAAAGCTTAGACATTTTTTCAAGCTATCCAAGACCAACAATTGGTTTTAGGTCTGAACTTTGACACAAGTATTCCAACACACACACTTCTAAATCCTTTTATTGTTGCTATTACTGTATGCTTATTGTGATACTGGAATGTGAATATTTTCCAGGTTTTCTTTCATGACTGCCCTGTATTTAGCTCCACCTATCTTTATCTGTGTCTGTCTATCTGTGTCCCCACAGGCCAGACGCTGCCAACATGAACAGCATTCTTTCACCTCAAATAAATCATTTTGTAAGCAGAACTCTTTCGACCAAAGTATCCTGCAACATGATTGTTGTGTATCCAACTACAGTTGTGAAAAACTGTAAATGGGACTTCTTGTGGCTCAACAGTGGTTTTCTTAAAGCCGCTCTTCCATAAAGGTGTGATTTGTGGAGTGCATCTATAATAGGTCTGACAATAGAACATTCACCTGAGCTGTGGATCTCAGATGCAAAATAACTACAATTACCTTTGGCATCTTGGCTGCTTCTCTGATTAATGTTTTCCTCTCACAATATCAGATTTGCCATTGTGCCAAACTTGTTCCATCTTTAGATGATGGATTGAACACATCTGATGTTTAAAGCTCTGGATTTCATTTTACAACCCAAGTCTCCTATAAAATGTTCTATATTTTATCTCTGGTTTGAATGGTGTGATCAGCAATGTTCACTGACAAGCATCTGAAACTTTCTGATCTCATGTGATGGATTCATGGTGAGACTGAATGACATACAGGGTGACTGTATTTCATGTGGCTACCACACTTTTTTACATTTTTGTTACAATATTGAAATGGAAAATAAATATATATTTTCTTCTGTCAGGAATCTATTTTGTCATAAATAAATGGAAATAAGCGCATTTCATTCTTGCAAAATAAACATTTTTTAAAATTTTTAAGAGACATATGTTTTTAAGATACATATTTTATTTGGAAGACAGCTGAATTTATATAACCCTGTATATTATGGCTTAATAGCTTGTACCATCATGCCAAACTGTTCTTTGTTTTAGCCTCCCCAACCAGTGAGAAAGGGATTTTGTTTCAGACCACTAGTAACAATTAATGTCTAGATGCAAGATATATGCAGGGCAGAATCCCCTTTTCACAAACAGTGGGCACCCTCAGCTCTGCTGGATTGGAACTGATATTTTTGTGTGTCAGCTGGTCGTTGTTTTGACCTCAGTGCCCAGCGCTCTGTCTCTGGACTGTGCACCAGTGATTCATCTTCACATGTTGCCCTTTGCTATTACTCCAGAAGAGGAACTACATGCTGGGAGGATTAAAAAAAAACAAAACACTTCTTTCTTGCAAAAGGAAAACAATTTCCAGCCTGGTAGCCACTGGAAAACGCAATGGTTTTGCCTCAAGACTCCCTGTATAATAATAATAATAATAATAATAATAATAATAATAATAATTAATAATAAAAGTACACCACATAGTCAAACATATGCAACATAGACAGGAAGACAGATTAACTCACTTCAAAGTGTTACCCATTAGCAATGATGATTTATCACAAAAATAACTTCATCACCTGCACAAAACTGAGCTGCCATTTATTCTTTTGGGGGGGGTTTATCTGAATGAAAAGATAAACCCTTGTGGTAACATTAAATTGTCAGTAAAATCAATAGATAGTGGTTAACTTTGCTTCATTGCTTGCTTGCAGATAAATAATAGTTTTCTTTGTTTTAATCTAGAGTCTTCTTTTAAGTGAGAAATAATTTTAATCGCCAGAATGAATAGTTGTAAAAAGAAAAAAAGAGTTTGTTTTGATCTCGATTTTTATTAGCTTTTCAGTGCCACTGAAGTCAAGCTTTGAAGTGAAAAGGTTTTCTTTTCTCTCAATCTTTTCTTGAATCTCAGGAATTCTCTCTAGATGATGCATCTTCTTTAATCAGTCGCTCAGCAGAAGAAAGTAAATCAGTTTGTGCAGCTGGATGTATTTTGCAGACTTTATCGTAAACCAACTTTAATTGATCTGTTCAACATTTACAGATGCACTGTGATGTCATCTACAGCAAATACATGTAGGTATCTTTGATTTCGTCTGTGAAAACATTTCTTTTACTTCTGAACTTAATTTCATTAACTTAATTTCTTTCTTCCAGATATTTGCCATGTTTAAATCTGTCTTTGATTCAATGAGTGACAACTCTGGCAGGTTTCTATCGATTCTGCCGGCTTGATGAATCAATCATTCACCTCCTGTGGATGCATGCTGAACATAATGAGTGAAAGTAAGGTAGCCTTTTTTTCCCCCTCCGTCTCCCACTGAGCTTCTTCCCCACTGATCTCATCTAAGCCACTCTGGAGTCATCCATTATCTGTTACTGTCTAGAGAAAATTGTCACGCAAAACACATGCTGTGCTCCCAATGAAATCTTCGCCATTAGACAAATCAAAAGCTGCAGTAGAATTACAACATCTCCCATTTAGCTTAAAAACATAGTCTGAATAAAATGCACTCCCCACAGAGTCACATGCGCTATTGGAGGGGCTGCAATCCTTAAGACTTTTTTTATTGGTGGTAGATTACCAAGTTGCTGAAATAAAGTAGTTTGTGTGTCTCTTTTGAATTGTTTTTTTTTTTTTTTTTTTTTTTTGCTCTACTGCACTGTCCGATAAGTTAAAGTCATAATAAAAACCAAACAAAATTGGATAGACAGATGAATTCATTTAAACCAAAATAGAAAGCAAAAATATTTCACAACTGGTGGTAGGATGGAAAAAAAGGAGTGTGTTTGGATGGATGGATGGATGGATGGATGGATGGATGGATGGATGGATGGATGGATGGATGGATGGATGGATGGATGGATGGAAGTAATAAGTTTCTGTCCTCTGTTCATCAAGTTATGAAAGAGGCCTGGAATTCTGAAATAGGACAATAGTAAGAAAATCTTATCTGACATTTTATACAGAATGTGTGTACAACGGTGTTGCAAAATTCTCCCAACTCGAAGAAACCATCAATTCGAAATTTCTACACAACAGCATAGTACAAAATGAAAATCCCTCAGCTTGCATGCGTCTTGTATTTCTCTCCCTGTGCCTTGTTAAATCTGGTTGTAAACAACCCTAGCTTACTTTCAGGTATCCGTGCCTAGAGACATCGAGTCCCTTTCTTAATATTTCAAGTTGCGCAGAGGGCCTGACATGCTGTAGCGGCAGATGGTGCCTGTGCAGCATTTTTACCTGACTGAAAAAAAGAGAAGAAAACCACACCTAGAAATTTGTTCTGGGTACCGAACACTTTTCCCGGAGAGCTCGTCAAGTTAATCAGTTGCAGCAGCCAGTGACAAATGTCAGCTCCATTTAAAACAGACTCTCTCTCCTCAGATGGATGTGAAGCAGGGACCTAGGCTTTCTTTCAGACTTTGATCGATGAATCAAAATGAATAATGAATTGCAGACAAACTTGAGCATACAGCAGAGTGTGTCATAATTTAGTGTTCTCCATGCACATTTTACTTAAGGGAAAACAAATCCCACAGATTCTAGAAAAATCCCATGAAGCATCTGCAGGTGCTTACGGCTATATTTCTGTTTCTTACAATGTCAATACAAATGTATGCAGTCCTCAGAGAATATGTAAAAGAGCTTGGATTCCTCTTATTGTTTATTTTGACTGGAAGTGCTTGAATGCTGTTACCCGTCACATGGATTTGCTCTCACCAGGAGACTGAGCAGGAGTATTTTCTTCATACAGTTGGCCCATGAATGGATCCTGAATCCTGCAGAGATTTTCCAAAAACATTCAAAGAAAGAAAATGCAGATATTTCACTCATTTTCCCTCTCATTTCTTAAAACGCCACATTGATTCTCAATGTTTTAACACTCATCATTCAGAGTGGAGGAATATTTGCAGTATACCGCCAGTATATCAGCTGTTAACATGTTTTGATAGTAAAATGCATTGTGTATCCCCCAATTTCTGTTAAGTAACTAAGCATGTTTTCTCTAAAATGACATGTAAGTGTATATCTCTTTTGAATTATTTTAAATTCTCAGTAACATCATTTTGATTTCAGATTATCAGAAAAAGGTGAAAGTGACTGACACTTTGTGAAATTGTTCCACAGTTTCTCGAAATGAGGTTAATGTCAAGAAACTGCTGCTTCGGTAAAGTGCATTCCCGCTGACTCAATCATAAACCTGCTATATCTGTTGCCTTCAAGAAAGTGTCAACTAATTGATTCTGTGACATTCTGCAGAAATCCTTACATAGTAATTAGACTTAATCACTTCCCCTGATCAGTCAGAGCTTTAATGTTTAGCTGATTTATTCATGCATTATGTATCCAGCTTTACGTCATAATTCCCACAAAATGTTTTAATCCAATTTAATTGCATCTTGTTCTTTTAGTTAACTGGCTACCCACATTGTTATGCAATCGATTATAAAATCTACTTATTTAAGGAAAACAATTATTTTTATCTTACTGATTCACAATTTTGAACTTTTATCATTTATTCCAGGTTGCTTCTTATTTTCTAAAGTTTTACTTTGTAGCCAGGAAAAAACAAATGAAAAAAAAAATTTATGGCTAAACACACAAGTCAAACTTGTGCCCATCTCCACTAGCCATTGGGCGAAACATTGGGTATATGCTGGATTGTCTACCACAGAATTTGGGAAAGACCAATTGACCTAATAGCCATATTTTTGGAGTGTGTGAGAAAGCTGGAGTACCTGGAGATAAGCCACACATGCCCTGGGAGAACATGCAAACTCCATAAAGAGAAACCAATGTAGGGATTTGAAGCCAGGATCCACTTGCTGCAAGGCAGCATTTGTGCAATCCAGAAAATAATCATCTTAATAAAGACAGCTACAAAACAAATCTCTCAACATTCCTCTCACAGGTTCACAAGTTAATGAGGGACTTAAATGTAAAAGCATATCTTAAGAGTTACATTGACTTCCTCCGGATACTACAGTATTTTTTCAACTTCCTGTTCCTGCCTTGTTGACGTGTTACGCATACTAACAGGCGAACTGTACCTTGATCAGTTAAATCAGTATGTGGAAAAATTGGCAAGTTCACATGTTTTAACAGCTTTTCGTTGCAAAGACACTTGCAAGCTTTTTCTGGCTATACAACTGAGTCATAAAATCTCCAAAACCTCTTGTTGGTGGTTTACTGTTCGCAGCCATCAAAGGGTTTCAGTAAAGGAAGAATAGCAAACCAGTGACATGATCAAGTACTGGCAACCGTGGCAAGGCTCAATGATAATCATGGGATGCAAATTAAGGCTTGTTTGTGTTACAACAGATGACCCAATAAACCCCAAATGTCGTAAGAAATTTAATCTAGTTCTGAGACAGAGTTTCAGAAAACACAGTGATACAGTTTGTTAAATACAGGTATGCATTTAACATACCTGTATTTAACAGGTACAGGTAAAAAAAATGGCCACAGAACTGGACATGGAGGAATGGAAGAAGGTGAACTGGTCGGATGAATTCTGCTTTCTTTTAGGTGCATCTTCTTTGCTTACCTATGAAAAACATAACATCAAGGTTATACTAGCAAGCGTTTCTCCACAGAAACATTGGGTCTTAAATACTTAAATGTCACTTTCACCTGTACACATCTAATTAAACACTGCTGTACATTGAATAGGTGTACATTTCTGATGAATGTACACCTATTCATAGGAAATGTATTACCTGATGGATGTGGCCTCTAATAGCACCTAATGTGCTGCGACACAAACCACAACTGATTCAGGAACGATTAAAGTTACATAACATCTTGTTTGAGATGCTGACTTGGCCTTCAAACTCTCCTGGTTTCAATCTAATCAAACATTTGTAAGAGATGTTTGAAAAATAAGTTTGATACATGGAGGCCTAACCTCACAGCAAACCTTGAGAGTGTCTGCTGGAGTTCATGCCTCGATGTTTTCACACCAAATCAGAGACGAACAACATACCAGGCAGGTGATCAAACTGGTAACTCATGTGTTATGAGTTAGAAATGCTACCTTGTTGTTTGTTCTGAGCTATTTATGAATCAAATAGCCGTCAACACAGATGAAAAAGTACCTCAGCTCAGGCCGAGTTACTGAGTTTTCAGGAGAACAGAGTGCTACCGTCACCAGATCTACTGGAGGATGTGCCTGGAGAACTATAGCTATTTCTGGATCCTAAATCAATAAGTGACCGGAGTCCCATAGCCATACACGGCTGCTCCGTCAAACAGGTCACATCTTTGAAATGTTTAGGTTTGTACATATATGACAATCTGAGCTGGCAGACACATGTGGCAAATGTATGTGCAAAGGTTCACCAGCATCTCTATTTTCTTAGATGACTTCGATTGTGTTGCGTTTCTAAAATATAGATTTTTTTATAGGGCAACTGTCGAGTTTATTCTGATATATGGCCTTATTGGATGGTTTGTAAATCTTGCAGTTAAATTAAAAACTAAAATGCAAAGTCTGGTGAAGGTGGCAAGTAAGATTATAACACTCCGGTTCTAACTTCTCCACAGCACCTGTTTGAGCAGGCTACCATCAGACAAGCTCAGAACATCTTGTCTCATGTACTCGCATCAGAATATGTTCTTATAAACTCTGGGAGAAGGTTCAGGGTTCCCCTGTACAAATATAGCCGTCTGAAACATTCATTTGTACCACTCTCCATTAACCTGATAAATGGCAGACTAGCAGGACCTGGACAGAGTAGCAGGAGGTCCAGACAATGACCAACAGTAGTATGTGGAGGATGTATTGTATGTGAATGGAAATGGTTATGGGGATGTACGGCCAATCTGACACTTTGCTTTCATATATTTTTCTGTTTTTATGTATTTATTCATGCTTACTGTCCTTTTGGATGAGCTTTTCATTGTTATATTGCAGTTTTGCCCCTGCTTCCAAGATAAATTTCTCCTATGGGAGACTAATAAAATTATCTTATCTTATCTGCAACCACAGAGGAAATTAAGTAAAGCTACAATTAAACTGTAATTAGTAATTATCTACCAGTGTTGTTTTTAAATCTTTTCAGAGTTTGATAGAGTGGTTTAAACTCTGAGTACCCTGATGTTTTTCTGAGCAAACAGATTATTGGTTCTATGCTGATATATTGGTTATTCTGCTCTCATTTACAAGGCAATTAGAAGTCTGCACAAGCAATCATCACTCTATTTGCAGAGCAAGGCATGCTTGAACAAATCATTGATAAACCGTATTGCAATAAAATGAAATTCTGAGAATACTGGACTTCTACAGGAGAGGATTTTTTTTTTAGCAGGGCAGACTGCAATCAGATGTGCTTTAACTATTAAAAACCCAAGGAATTCAGAGCATCTTTGTTGTTGTGTGATCTGATAGCTGTTTGTTAAGATGTATTTAAATCTCAGCACTCAGCTTTAAATACTGAGGGAAACCAACTCTCAACAGGGAAATTGAATCATAAATCATCACTGTGAAGTCAACCTTAAGCACAGCTGTGTGCTGTAAGCAGATGTTGTGCAACGGCAGACGCTGATGGTCAAACTCTGAAACATACACTTCATTAAGTTCATTGATTCAATGCACTCCCTTCTAGAAGAAGAACAAAAAAAAGTGCATAATACTGATTAACATTAATTAAAATTGATTTGAATTAATCTTGCAGAACCAGGTTAATACATGAGAGCTCAGGTGAAAAGGTTGCAAAAAGCCTGCCTCCACTGATTCATGTAGTAAACACAATTCAGTTATAATTACAACAAATATAAGTAATACTTTTGATTTAATATTAGTATAAGATGAAAAGAACAGTTCGTCTTATTTGATGTGGGCAACCACAAAACACTTTTAAAATTGTGTTATTTTGCATTTAGTGCATCAATGTCTTATGTTTTACGGAGAGTTACCAGTTAATAATTTATGCCTTATTAATCTTCTTTTCAGACTGTGTAAACTTTGATAATCATTGGCAAAATGTTCCCACAGCACCAAACAAAGGAACATCATTGACCCTGTATGATGCATTTATCTGTAATAAAATGCAGAGAGAGATCAGACAAAAACTCAAAATCTCAAGAAAAAAGAATTGGCATTGGTTATTCAATTATTTTTGTTACTTTCACTTTTTTTCTTCATCACTACATTCTCAAAATTACTACAGCAAAGATAAAAAAAAAGTTTTCCATAAATAAATGCAACTTCAAACTGAAAATCATTCGGTCATTCCTTTAATTTTTTAATCCTGTTCCCGAAGGACATGCATGCAGTAGGCTCCAAGCTGTTACTTCAAAGCAACGTGAAACACGTCTTCACTTCTTGTCAACTTGAACAAGAAGGATCCATTCTTAATACAGCTCTGAAATCTGGAAATGTGTTGTAACCCAGCCAAATTTTGTGTTGCGTTCAGTAGACGGCAGAGATTTTGTTCATTTGCAAAGCTATATTTTGCTTTTCTTTCAGCTTTCTCTGCTTTTATCAGGTCTTCGGCCCACCTGCTGCATCATTATGAAATTAAAAACACCACCCTCTCTCCCCTCTAGCTCGCTGCACACCTGTTTCCACTCTACTAATCAGCCCCCTCTGTATATTTACCCTCAAACAGCAGCTTGGAGCTGATTTTTGGCATGCTGTTCTATTACACAAATCCAGAATTTAGTTTTACCCTCAGTCTTTTAACTCTCTCCTGTGTTCATAGATTAATACCTTAATCACTTCTGAGTATTTCTTCTTTTGAGTTTTTCATTAAAATTTTCTGTGTTATGTTGTCAAGCAAGAATCCTTACATCAAACGTGGACGCTTCCAAAATGTCTAGTAGTGTTTATGTCTGTCTGGTTGCCCCCTCTTTTCTATTTAAGAGTTATGCTTTGTGTTCTTTGGACAGCCTTCAGTATATTTTTCTATACTTTGTTGAGTTGTATTTTTCACACATAAAACTCAAGAAATGGTATGTTCCAGCGAAGAGGGGAAAAAAAACATGGAAGTTGAGAGTTATCAATATCAATGGATCCTGTTGTTTTCCCCTCAGAGCCACCGCGACAGAATCAAAAGTTGAATCAAGGGATGCAGTGGTGTATGGCCTACCATTACTTATGCTTTAGTGATTTGATTATCCTTGCTCTGGGTACCATGTTGTGCCGCACTGCTGTGGCTGGGAAATATCCAGTTAATAATTGCACCTGACAGCCAGTCCATATGTCCGTGTGCCGCGTTAGATGACCGGGCCGATGGTCTGCTTGCCTCACTTTGACTCTGACATCTGTACAGCCAACAGCACTGAGGCCTGGCACCAGCAAACAGCCTGCAACCATGAGTCTATTTACTTCTCTTCCAGAATCCACAATTACCATTTCAACCCTTCAGGGGAAAATGGCTTTGAAACGCAAAAGGAGTTCTACATTTGGGAAACCAAATGGGGCTAAAAATACACACAAATTGATTGTGTTAGGACTGCTTTAACAGTGATGAACACAAGCTGAAGGATAATAAAATAGGACCCAGCAGTGACGACCGAAGCGCTGCATTTAGCATCCAGATTGGATCTAATTTATTTGATAACAAACCTTTTACAGTGTAAAATATTAATGTTTTACATTACCATTGTCTTATAAACCTGGTTTAGTTTTCCCACAAGTAATTATTAACTTCACACATTACCCATTTCACGTTTAGTGTCTTTAATTATTAGATTAAATGATAGTATTTAGACTCATTTGTTGTGAAATTCTGGTTTTGAGCATTTGTACCAATATTGTGAAAATGACGGATATTTCTTTGGAATTTTAAATAAGAGTATGTCGAAAATAAATAGTTTATTGAAAACACATTTCCAGATACACTTCCATGGTCCATAAATAAAATACAGAAAATAATTGACTTGATGTAAATTCATGAATAGGTTCTAGAACTAGGAAATAATGTTGTTCATTTAGTTTATTAAGTCCCATCTCTCTTATACACTTTTGAAATAAATAATACTATTCTGAATTGTGATTCATTTTATCCCCTTTTAATGCCAGGAATGAACTGTGTTCACCGGCACTAAGGAAGCTGGTCAGCGCTCTCCTAAATGATTGTGAGTGGAACGCTGCATAATTTAACGCGTCTCTCAATACTATTTTGACTCCTTGCTGCATTTGCTCTGGGTCTGACAGCCACAACACTGGCATGTTAATTATTCACTGATCTAAACACTGCTCAGATCAATAATTAACTAGAGAAACTGAAAAGAATCGCTAAAAGCGCTACAGACCGATGCACTAGATAATGCATTAGCAGAGCTTCTTATGTGAAATGAGTCAAAAAATTGACTTTTGAGCACAGCTTTTTACACATGTTGAAACACTTGGTTGAGTCTAAGAAAAAGGAAGTCCAGTTAGGTTGTTGTGCATGTCCATTTTGGTTAGACAGAACGGGCACATCAGCATTACTGCATGGCTCGAGCAAAATCAGTGAGTGGCAAAGTTCAGAGATTGATGATGCAATATACGGACTTTAATGCCTTGACGAAATTTCAGAATTTAGATCTAAATGTGAAGAATATTTAAAATAGATAACACTGATTGATGTATAAGAGACACTGTCATTTTGTTTCAGTGCCTGTGCAAAGCAGACTGAATCTTAGACCCAATGAAATGCATGTTCTAGGATTTAATTTGTTGATGCGTAAGTGCTTCACATCTATTTGTTGCTGACTCCTCTGTGCAAATAAGAGGCTGGTTATTGCTGAAATGATTCAACCACACTGACACTCTGAAGCTAAAGAAGTCGGAGAAATTGCTTTCATAGTGTCATGGATGACTACCTGCCTTTCTGACAACTAACATCAATGTCTCAGGATGCATGTCAAGAACTATTTTCTAAAACTCAAGCTTAATCATCATTTGCCATGTAGTTTCTTTGTGATTTTCTTGTCTTAGAGCTGTAGTGCAGAAAATTGGGGGCTTCCAGGGTGGTGGATGAAAAACAGAGCAACTTGACAGTGGGATAAAAATGGACAGGAGATGAATGTAAACGGACTATATAGACTATCATGAAACCAAAGGACTTAAATGTAAAACAATTGACCCAAGAAGATATCATAATTTGATCCAAGGTCATGTCATATTAAACCTGTCAGCACAACTTGCATCTCAGCTCCACTTGTCGTCAACCATCTTGACTGGTGCAGAGATCTTTGGGGGCAAGTGCTATCAAACATGTCACTTTACTTATACGTGTGGAAGCACTTTGACTCGATCAGCATTACGGTGAAAATGACAGAACCCAGCGAGGAGATTCGATGCACTCCCAAATTGTGTCTGGGTACAGACGATGACACCTTGTGCTCAAAAAGTGAGAAAGAAACACCAGAGTTGTTTTTTTTAGAGCAGCTTTGTCATAGCTAAATAAACCACATTTGTGGGCGTATCAGCAACACAAAATCTACCATGGCTATAAGAAAAGGCATATGTTAGGCTTCTCAACAAGATATTTTCACAATTTAATTTTTGTGAAGCCATGTTTGGTATGTTGGCAGCAGAAATAAACAAAAACAATTAATGAACGGGTGTCCAACTGCTGTCAACACCTGTTATTTCAGCAAATACTTTAATTGAAAACATATTTTGCTGAACTACTTTGACTGCCAATTGTTTTTTGTAATTAACTTCTGTAAGTACAGGTTGTCAGTGCAGTGTTTTTCTATATAAACACAATGCAAGTGTCCACTCATACAAAAACAAACCCAGCTCTTGAAACAAATAAAAATCTTTCACTTTTTTCATCTAAAACCCAGTGTTGGAGGCACGGGGCATTTTACTCTGAGTAAAGAATGCTCCGAGAGACTCTGGCAGCACTGTTCCCTCTAACACACTTATGATGTACTACTGGCAATTTTGAGTAATATTCTTGCTGTCTGGCACGGACGAACATGTTCTGCCTGAGAGAGGCCATTGTACCAGTCGTCTCCTCCTGCTGCGCTGCAGAAAATTACATCCAGCCAGAGCTGCCACGAAATCAAACTTTACCGTAAAGAATGCGTTCTCTCAGCACAATGATATATGGGCTAGCTGGAGCTCCTTCAGCTTTGATTTCAGAGGCATCAATGGGGCATAGATGAAGACTAGAACTACATAAGGCTGTCGATATCTAATGTGTAATATTTTTAAACTTTATTTAACTGAAAGCTTTTATGGGAAACTAATTCTATATCTACAAGTTGAAAGCACATAATAAAATTTTTCTAACTGAGGTTTTATCAGCAGTCATAGTCACAGTGAGACCAGCTGCAAAACAGAATAATGGTCCTACAAAAATGTTAATTCTTAAGAGTTTGATGCAGTCTATGATTATTTGCACAGAACAGAAATTAAATGGCATAGGGACATTCTTTATTGTCTCACAGTGAGGAAATTCAGGTATCAAAACAACGGGTTGGGGTCAGTGGGAACATGCATTTCGACACAAAGGTTGATAAAAGCCTAAAGAATTTAAGCTGCAGTAGGTAACTTTTACAAACTTTTCAAACTGTATGCTTTTTAATATCTCAATGATTAAATTTTTTTTTTCCTGAAAGTCATACGCAGACCATTAGTTTTCGTGCTAAAATGAGAAAGGACATTTTATTCCACAGTTTCTTAACGAAGCCTCTGTGTCCTGTATCTCTGGGGTAGTAACTCTATGCCCCTCTTACCTTATCAGTGTTGAATTCAGCACAAAATCACACGACAGAAGTCACCTTGCTGCTATATGAGATGCAAACACAGATCCTGAAAGCCCTGCCATGACAAAAGTAAGGAAATAACACTGGCCCGTTATCAAAGATGTGAATAGTAATTGATATATTTCTGTTCTCTCTTGAAAGTGATAGGTTTGCATCAGATTTTTAGCATTTTTTTTTTACTCAGTATCGCCTGAACAAAGCGAGTAGACACTAGAAAGTGACACTAACAGCAACTTTTACTAACGAATGAATGAGCTAAAGTTTTGTTTAAAAATTCACTCATGACAAAAGGAAAGAGGTAATGTTCAGAAGGGCATTGCAATGGCTCTTGGGATGATTCCATCTTGGAAACAGAGCAAACACAAGGTAAATCACTGATAACACGAAGCTCTGCACCGAAGGATGGGCTGATCATCAGGAAACGTGATTGTCTTCTACATCGGCTTGAATGCTCTGCAGCCCAATGACAGATCTGCAACCAAAAAGCAGGGTACACCCTGCACAGGTTGTCATGGTGACACAGAAACATAGAAGACAACCTTGAATTCAGACATTCACACAAGGAAAATTTAGAAAGGCCAAAAAAAATCAACAGTAAAGTTAAGCTAGTTGGAGAGAACCAATGCACATGAACATGCAAATTCCAGGCAGAAATACCTTTACCAAAGTTTTCTGCTAAAGTTAGAAAAGTTTGAAGTTATAATTTATCATTTCCATTTGTCTGAAAATACGTTTAGGAAGTATTGACCATTTTAGCAACAGCTGCTTTTTGAAGATTTTCTAAAATATCCACCATAGAGCAGGTACTTTATTAATGACTTGAAAAATTACCCAACAAAACAGGTTTCATATAATTGGCTAAATCAACATAAGATGTTTTTTAAATTCTTCTAACCATTTCAGGATGTATCGAAAGCAAAAACCTGCAAACCACTGCTGTTTTTTTCCTAGTATGTTTACATATACCAAGCCTTCTGTATCAAAAAACTAAAATTTATTCAATAAATAACCACCAAAAGTATATCTGACCACATCTTATGTTTTATCATCACTATGAAATATTAATTTGTATTCTCAGTTAAACTATGCTGTCAGTTCATCATTAAGTAAGAAGATAAGAAAAAGGATCAGCAAACCATGATTGCATCTTTTATTGTCTGTTTTTGTCCCCTCCACCTAATTAACCAAATAAATCTCGCAGTCAGTTTTGCTCTATGGAAATTGAAGCTGGTATTGATTGCTGCTCTTCAGATGAGTAAGGATCATTGACCAGCATGGGGAGAAAGAGATGTCTTGCTTTTTTTTTTTTTTTGTCCTCTCTCTCCATAAAGCAAACAACTTCTCTGAGGTGGTATCAGGTGTGTCAGCTTTGTCTGTATTAACTAACACTTCATATTGACCAAGAGTGGGGAGGCACTCCAAGATGACAACGAGGTTATTGATTACCCTTTCATGCTTTATTCATAGTAACTGCTCACGATTTCAAGAGTTACACTGAGCTCTTAAGGCTGTGGTTTTGCTTCCGTCTCTTACAGGGGCTTGAGAACAGCCTCTGTGTGCTTTCAGAAGTCGCCAGTCACAATCTGCTGAGTCGATTTCCAAAGACAATGATGAATGCTTCGTAGGCCTCAACTGCTAATAGGAATAATTAAGAAAAAGCAAGGTGTCGCACAATAGTGCCCCAGGATTGATTTATGCTTTACAGGTGGGTTTCTGTGCTCGCATAACTCCCCATTCTCCTTCAACATACCGCTCTGAAGTAGCTAACTTCCACTTAGTTGAATGAAATGATACAATCTGGAGTGACCAACAACCACTGAAGGTGACAGGAAATTGTTCCCAAGGGTGCAATCATGAGGCAAAAAGTGATAATCCATGATTTAATGATGCTCTGCTCCTTAGAAAGTCAGAAGTGGGTTCCATTTTGTTGTAGTCTTTGTTTTTCCTCATTGTTGAGTTTAAAAAAGGAAACATATTCAACAGCTTTGTAGTTATGTTCATAAGGGACTTGAAAAACCTGTCACTAATGTTCTTTAGATTGTATCTGACCAAATTTTTAACTGCGGTACCCCTCAAAAGAAAGCAGATAACATGCTAATCTTAATGAAAAAAAAAAACAAACATGAGGAAAACACATTATCTCAGGACTCCCAAGTTTTATCTTTCATGTCACAACCTGCTGCTTTTAATCAAGAACAGCTTCATCGCATCAACAAAACAGCCTCTATTCACTCTGATTCTGCATTCATCCACAGCTGTGTCTGTGAGGCGCACTGTGACCACTGCTTACAATCAAAGGCATTGATTAAATTGCAACTAAAAATGCTTTTGCATTGTGAAATTAATTCAGCACAGGGCTCCCATAGAACACACCTATTAGAGAGATTTTAGCTTCGTTTGTCAACCTGCAAAGTTCTAGTTATATAAAAAAGGGGACGGTAAATAAAAAGCCTTAATGAGGCACATTGATCATTTTTTACACTTTCAGTGGAGAAAAACAAAACCAAAGTGGAGATGAAGAAAAATACTGCATAAACTTATTTATTTATGAAAAAGGACATTGAATGTAAAATTGGATTTAGAGTTAAAATAATTTCTGGTAACCATCAACCAGAAGTAGGAGTTAAACTCATGCAACAGGAACTGGTTTGTGTCTGTTTATTAGTTGTTGCACAGTAAAATCTATTCAAAATAAAAAACTGCATCTCTCCTTTTCTTCCATCCTCATATCAAAAACATCCCAAAACTGGTTTGCTTGGAAATGATCAAGAGTTAGATGGCAGAAAATTAAATCAATTTAAGAGGTGATGGAATCACCAGATTGTCTTTGTCTGATGTTAAAATTGATAAGAAAGCAAAAATTAGAAATAACATTTTGTATATGCGGCTCAGACATATAGAATGCTATTCACCTATTCTCTATCTTACTGTGACATTTCAAAATGTTTTTTTTGTGTGTGTGTGTGTTCATCAGCTATTCACGATTTTTTATGAAGTGCTACATTGATGAGATGAATAACACTGGTTATTTTATTTTTGATTGGTTCAGAACTGAGGTGTTAAGTTGTTTAAGAAGCATTTTTTCCAGTAAATGAGGACAACCTGACAAAAATTGCACTAGTGAGAAACATTTGCAAGTATGAAATGAATGCACTTACATGTACAATTTGCAAGAGTTGCAAAAACAATAACAATAAAACAGCCATAACCTATAACACAGAAGTAGGTTATGGCTACTTCTGTTATGGCAGAGGGAAAAAAAATCAGCTATGGCTTCCTTTAAGCAGATTTGCCCTTAAACTGCCTCTTTTCTTTCACAGCAAACTTCATAAAGGAGCTCATATAGCAGCAGCACACATAAAGCTGTTACTGCAAATGCACTTTGCAGGCAGATGACTACATCAACGTGTGTTCACTCAGTCATACATTAGGTTGAGGAAAGAAAGTGTCACCTCAGTCACAGGAATTATTTTTTTTTAATACAAACTAACTGCTTGGATGACATTTTAGGACCACAATTAAAACAGCACATGGGAAATTGAGGCTTTTTATTTCAAGTTAACTTTCTGAAAGTGCCCATTCTGGAAAAAAAATGTTGTGAACATAATAAACTAAAAAATGTGAATAAGAATGAAAAATGGAACTAAGACGACACTGTTTGAAAGGAAATGCCACCAAACAGAGTTAAAAAAAAATTCTATTTGAAGTTATTTCATTTGACTGATTTCCATTTAGTGTGAGGAGATGAAATTTGCTTTTCTCCACATCCTGAAAGTAGCCCATTTGTCTGGACTTAAATCACAGATTATTGTGTTTGGATTTTTATTTTTTCAAAGCTAGTCCAGAGGGAGCCTTGATCATCCCTGCAGCTCCGTGTAGAACTAGCGTCTTCAGGAAGCTGTTTGATGTTTTCATTAACCTGCTGACCGTGCTTGTCTCAGAACTGGAGGGTGGCTTCTGGACCCCGGCACTCCATGCCTGTCACACCTTGCATGCACCCAGGAGAGTTCAATCACATGCTCCTCATGTGGCCAACATGACTGGTGGGACATGCAACATTCTTTGATAAGAGTGAGCTGTAAGTCCAAAATCCATCTGTGCTCAGGGACGAGTTTAGTTAAAAGCTTCTGGTGTGTGACAGGTTGATAAATTTTTTTCAGAATGATAACTATTTTCTTTTTGTTGCAGAGATCATGCAAGTGTAATGCCTCCACATTCTGTATGATGGAGGAAAGATTTTATTCAGTATTCAGGAAAAGAACATATTACAATCACTTGTAATATATAATTTATTTGCATTTATTTTTTGGGAAAAAAAAAAAAAAAAAATATATA
>CAEGAD010013090.1:0-23635 GCA_903067055.1 Poeciliopsis paucimaculata
ATATGTGATTCTGACGAGGACCTGCAGAGTCAGGGTCTTCCTACCATTGGTGCTGGGTCCATAGGCCAACAGGAGGTGGAAGAGTTTCTTGGAGCTGAAGTTGGAGCTGCTGGAAGTGACGATGGCATTCTTGGAGATGAACGTGCAGGCCAGGACCTTGTTCTGGTTGGAGCTCTGTATATCTGAGACGTCTCCCTGGTCAGATGATGACCAGAGACATTCACTGGTCATCATCTGCGGTCAGGAACCAACTGAACACTCCTCAACCAGGATGTCCTGGTGGGGATAAAGTACCTTAGCTTGAATCGTCGGAGCTTTCCGCCCAGAAGAGAAGGCCCGCTGCACATCAACAATTCCAGCACTGTTCAGGCCACAGAAGTAGATGTCATCTTTACCCTGAGGACGGGAGACAAGAGCAGAAACTGAACCTTCTGCTTGGACCTTCTCAGACACTGCAGCACTGAAAAGGTCCAGGAAACATTTGGACTTCATAACCAACATCTGGTTTGGTTCTCCTCACCATCTTCCGATCATCTGACCACCCAAAAGCTATGTATCCTTCACCAGGTCCGGACAGCTCGTACCGGACCCCGGATTCGGGCGGAGTCAGAAGCCTGGCTGACGTGAACAAGCATTTGGAGCTGATGGAGGGATTACAGTTTGGGGGCCGGCTGAAGCACAGCTTGGTGGAACCGCAGCCGACATTAGAGATGGGCTGGAGGGAGACAGAGGACCAATCATCAGAGGTTCCTGGGCAGCGGAGGGAACTGGTTCTGACCATAGACATAATAAATGAGTAGAACCCGCATTGGCTGCTCGGTTGCAGGAAACACGGCGGCCATCTGGAGCGGTCGTCCCTCTTGGTTAAACCAAAGCAGCAAAAGAAGCCTCAGCACTGCGAGATATTTTTGTTCAAATCGACGGATTATTGATGTGAGGGCTCGGGGAGTAACATTACGACATATCGTTGTTTATATTTTGTCAACTCTATACAGTATTTATGTCCACTAGTGAAATGACAGCTAATACTTGCTACATAGTGCTTGGTGTATGTGAGAAAAAGCTGCCTAAAAACATATGACCTGTATGTGTTCTGCAGCGTGAACAAGCAACCGCCTGAAAGTATCCCGCATGTGCAGAGAGGACGCAATGGCATCAGCGTTCTGCCAACCACCATAAAAAGAAGTGCTCAGTTTTTATGGAAGTAGTGTGCGCTTTTCTCATGTAGGAGCAATTCAACATTGAATGTGACAGGCAGCCAATGAGAAAGCACGTGCTTTCCCCTAAGAAAACATGGAGGGGAATCCCAAACAGCTGACACGGAGCAGTGGACATCAGAGGTGATATGTGGAAACGACAGGACTGTTTATTCAACATTTCCTGCAAAGAATATCCACAGAAATGACATGGAGAGGAGTTGGAACGAAGTTGCTGCTGCAGTTGATAAACCCGATAACTTTTCAGCTGTTCATCGTTAACGTGACATAGACAGACAGGTTATAATGGTAAGGTTATTCATTCAGTCAGGACTTTACCTGACGCTAGCCACGTGCATTATAGGTAGATTGTAATTGCCACTCGTAAAACATTGATTAATACCTGACTTTAAACTTAGTTAACTGGACTTGTAGCCATTATTTTGTTCCCACTCTTCTCAATGTAATTAAAACAGCAAATACTAATAAACCAATGAAGCTTAAACGATCTAACAGAAAATAATCTAATCACACAAATGGTAAAAACAAAAAAACATAACCCGCTTCCATAGCATTGTGCATCAAATAGAGCTGTCGCTCTGCAGGGTCTGCGGCCCGTCTGCAGGGTCTGCGGCCCGTCTGCAGGGTCTGCGGCCCGTCTGCAGGGTCTGCGGCCCGTCTGCAGGGTCTGCGGCCCGTCTGCAGGGTCTGCGGCCCGTCTGCAGGGTCTGCGGCCCGTCTGCAGGGTCTGCGGCCCGTCTGCAGCTCCCGTCGCTGCTAAAACTTTAGCTCGTAGCTGAGCTGGAGTTTTGTTTAGCACCAAAAAAATGAAACGGGGATCTGCTCCACGGTGGAGCGTCAACCCGCTGCTGATGAATGGCGGATGCTCCGCTTGGTCTGATTTATCTCCGCCACGTCATTCATGGTCAAATTTAGATTTCTTCCTGCATACTTTACTAAATGCCTTTCGGTCATTCCTAGTCTTTGAATCTCGGATCATAGAGCCAAAGTTGTGAAAACGTATATTTTTCCACGGCGAAGCAAAATGACTAGCTATTCTCAACACCAGGCGATTCCAACACTACGCATCTGCACAGCAGCTTGGAGTCTATCAGGGACAGTTCAGGTCCTGCCAGTATGGAAGTTATAATTTTTATACAGATTTTAGTAAAACAAACATAAATGAATAAGTAAGCATCAATGGAAAATGTAAAATATTTTTGACATAACATTTCAATATGCTGAACCAATTCAAATCTACTTAAATAAGTGTCCTTGTACATGTAGCTATAATAACTGTTTGGAACAGGTTTAAATTTGAAAAGTGTTCAAATCTGTTTATTGAGCGAGTTGTGATCGATTAAATGCTGATACTTCATCATGCCTGACAAACACAACGCTGAGCGGAGCGGTCGACCTCTCCAAGATGGTGGCTCGACGTCTCATCAGCGACAGGCGAGAGCGGTCCGTGAGGCGTCTGTCCTTTCATTATGTCTGGTTCAGACCCAAAGGCTAGAACTGGTACTGGACCTTGAGCTGCAGCTGAACTGAAAGTTCTGGTTTTAGTTTTACGGGTGAAACTAAGTGTTCTGGTGACCCTCAGACCCAAACGGCCCGGTTCCACCTGTGTGACTGGGAAGGTTCTGTGGTTGTAATCAGGAACTAAATCCAGACTCCAGTAGAACGACGGTTACTCACACCAGGCTCGGGAGGCGGGGTGCCGGGAGGCGGGGTGCCGGGAGGCAGGGTGCCGGGAGGCAGGGTGCCGGGAGACGGGGTGCCAGTATCCGCGGCCCGGCTCCCGTTCAGACTCAGAACCGGACTTTTCACTCCGACCCAGAAAGTTCTGTAGCTCTGAACAAAGGAGGCTCTGCAGGAACGAGAACAGAGAAGCAGCTGAGGTCCAGACTGAGCTGCAGAACCGCAGCAGAACCTTGAAGGACCCGGCTGATCCTCACTGGAACTGGACCGCTCCAACGGTTCTGTCTGGGTCTGGCTGCCAAGTCACCTGGATGTTGGTCTTTGGAGAACCAGAGGAGTGGGAGACGGCAGAGTTCTGAGGACACACACACATTAGAGGTCTCTGATTCTGGTGATTCCTTGAGTTTCTGCAAAGTGACCTGGTTCTGGACCCTGGTTCTGGACCCAGGTCACTCTGGTTCTGGTACCATCAGGGTTGGATTGGACCGGTTCCAGGTTCAGTCATGCGTTTAGTACAGGTGGGCGGAGCACTTACGGGTTTCTGGAAGCAAGCGAGGAGCCGGGCCGGACCAGAACCCAGTAGAAACGAGCCCACAGCAGACCGGCCCCCCGGCTCTCTGGCCTCCAGCAGAAACCCGATAAAAGGACCAGAACTCGGACCCTGGAGAGAGACTGGAGAACAGGAAGGCTGTCAGACTGGGACCAGAACTTCCAGTCCAGTAAAGATCCTGCTGTTCCATGATGGGAGGTTCTGGTTCTGTGAAACAGAACCCGCAGAAACCAGAGGGAGGAGGATAACTGAGAAACAAGCGAACCAAGTCTGAGCTTTATTACGAAAGGCAGAATACTGCTGAGTCACTACTGGAGGGGGGGGCAGAGAGAAACTGGTTACCAGTGGACAGTGAACAGGTTTCTGTTTGAAGACAACAACCACAAACATCATTATGACATTTTGTCATTTTGTCTGGAGGACCAGTCAAGTGTTTTCTACCTTTGAAGGCTCGGCGACTGACCTTTGACCTGTCCTCCAGGCGTGGGGTCGCTCCGCTCCGCTCCGACGGCGAACGGCGCGGCACCGGTCTGGGGGGCGGCGTGGTGTTTAGGGGTCATGTCTGCGCAGCTCTCCGACACCAAGCCTGAGGGGTAGCAGCGAGCGGCCGGAGCCGCCCAGATCAGAACCAGCAGCAGCGCGATCCGCTTCATGATGCGCAGCAGCTCCAATGCTCTGCTGCAGGAGAGGAGGAGACNTAGCATTTTCAGTAGTAATAGTTCTGTTAGCATTTTCAGTAGTAATACCTCCGTTAGCGTTTGCAGTAGTAATAGCTCCGTTAGCGTTTGCAGTAGTAATAGCTTTGTTAGCATTTTCAGTAGTAATAGCTCTGTTAGCATTTTCAGTAGTAATAGCTCCGTAGCATTTTCAGTAGTAATAGCTCCGTTAGCATTTTCAGTAGTAATAGCTCCGTAGCATTTTCAGTAGTAATAGCTCCGTTAGCGTTTGCAGTAGTAATACCTCCGTTAGCATTTTCAGTAGTAATAGCTCCGTAGCATTTTCAGTAGTAATAGCTCTGTTAGCATTTTCAGTAGTAATAGCTCCGTTAGCATTTTCAGTAGTAATAGCTCCGTAGCATTTTCAGTAGTAATAGCTCCGTTAGCATTTGCAGTAGTAATAGCTCCGTTAGCATGTTCAGTAGTAATAACTCCGTTAGCATTTTTAGTAGTAATAGCTCCATAGCATTTTCAGTAGTAATAGCTCCGTTAGCATGTTCAGTAGTAATAACTCCGTTAGCATTTTCAGTAGTAATAGCTCCGTAGCATTTTCAGTAGTAATAGCTCTGTTAGCATTTGCAGTAGTAATAGCTCCGTTAGCATGTTCAGTAGTAATAGCTCCGTTAGCATTTTCAGTAGTAATAGCTCCGTTAGCATGTTCAGTAGTAATACCTCCGTTAGCATTTTTAGTAGTAATAGCGCCGTTAGCATTTGCAGTAGTAATAGCTTTGTTAGCATTTGCAGTAGTAATAGCTCCGTTAGCGTTTGCAGTAGTAATAGCTCCGTTAGCATTTTCAGTAGTAATACCTCCGTTAGCATTTTCAGTAGTAATACCTCCGTTAGCATTTTCAGTAATAATAACTCCGTTAGCATTTTCAGTAGTAATAGCTCCGTTAGCGTTTGCAGTAGTAATAGCTCCGTTAGCATGTTCAGTAGTAATAACTCCGTTAGCATTTTCAGTAGTAATAGCTCCGTTAGCATGTTCAGTAGTAATACCTCCGTTAGCATTTTTAGTAGTAATAGCTTTGTTAGCATTTGCAGTAGTAATAGCTCCGTTAGCGTTTGCAGTAGTAATAGCTCCGTTAGCATTTTCAGTAGTAATACCTCCGTTAGCATTTTCAGTAGTAATACCTCTGTTAGCATTTTCAGTAGTAATAACTCCGTTAGCATTTTCAGTAGTAATAGCTCCGTTAGCATTTGCAGTAGTAATAGCTTTGTTAGCATTTGCAGTAGTAATACCTCCGTTAGCATTTTCAGTAGTAATACCTTCGTTGGCATTTTCAGTAGTTATAGCTCCGTTAGCATTTGCAGTAGTAATAGCTCTTTTAAGACATATTTCCTCCAGAAACAGTTGGTATTTTGCAACGCTTAATGCAACTCTACAAAGCGTTGGTTAAGCGTAATAATTAACCAACTGCAAATAAGTAGTTATTACTACTTATTGCAGTAGTAATAACTCCGTTAGCATGTTCAGTAGTAATAGCTTTGTTGGCACTGCTTGTCTTTGACGTTTTTCCCAGCATCTGTATCGCGGTGACTGGTTTGTCAACAGTTGTGTAGACTCCGGAATGGTGGTAACAGACAACGACACCGCACCTCCATGGATCCGGTCGGATCAGTGACATCAGTACCCGGGCAGTATAGCTCTGCCTGTCTCAACGGCAGCACGTCATTTAGTTTTAGCTTGTTAGGGTGCCAATCACCTTAGAGCCTTCGTTGGTTCTGCTGGTATAAATGGCTCAAAGTGTTGTGGAGAATTGTCCAGGTCCAGATTTGGTCCTCCATTGTGTTCCACTCTGGCTCTCGCTCTGCGCTCTCCTTTCTCTCATGTGAGAAATTACCCAGATTTGCGCCTTTTTTTTTATTATTTCTTTTTTTTATCATAGCCAACAGTGCCACAGTGTGGCTTTATCTGAAATGACACCAGTCAAAGATAAACAACTACTGGGGTAAAGTTAGTCTTCCTGTGTTTATGCTGTAGACTCCAGTACAGAATAAACCTGATAACGCCATCAACCCATTGGTGAAAAAATGACGACCACCATGGGTGAAAAATTTAACAAAAAATTTTAATTTTAGAAGTAATTATGAGTTTAGGCGTAACAAAAACGGCCATTTTTTAAAGTAACAATTGCAACATGTTCAAGTAATCCTGTATCCTTTTAAGATCTTGCTCAATGTGCCCCTTTTTAACTTTGAGCCTCCGCCCCTCCGAAGCCCTCTGCACGGCCCTGGTTTAAGGTTTGAAATGGGTGCACGTATTTTGCAAGGAAAGATTTGGGATTAAATGGGTTAATCATCACTGAAAATAATCAGAAACGTCACATTACATCACACTGCGAGTAGAAAAAAAGCTCCAGCTTCATGCTTACAATGGACCGGTGCTTAAATAAATCTAAGAAACAAGATGCCACCTAAAATCAAAGAGAAAACAACCGTAAAACTGCCTAACCTTTTCTACAAGGAAGCTAACCGTCGGCAGCATTTCGACTAATGACACTTAACGGTCAAACGGACGCTAATTAGCATTTAGGCTAGCGGCCGTTAGCCGTCACTTCTACTACCAGAAAAATCTCGAAATGAAATATATTCCAATAAAACACTGTCCTCAACCTAAAAACACTTCTAACAATGTTACCTGTACATTACTGGGCACTTAACGCACCTGTGGAAGCAGAAATCAGTTTTTTCAGGAATGGCTTCACCGCGACGATAACTTATCGGTCAAGTTAACTGGAATGCGTCTCTCTTATGTGCTGCTACCGCCATCTTCTGGCGGGGATTGGTATTGCACCAGAAACTTTTGTGCCTTTGCACAGCGGTGGGCTGTCAGCAGAGCTCTCTCTGCTAGCACTAAAAAATTGAGAAGAAAAAAAAAAGTAAAATGTCTTAGTCATATTTAACTTTATATATAAATACATTTTTATTCTATGAATACGTTGCTTATTGGCGTTATTGAGTTTTCATTTCAATTTCCTACCTTATAAAGTGCCTAAAACTTATGGAGGTAAATTTGTTTTACAGTTATTAAATGAAGAAAAATTAATCTCAAGTGAAACAAATTCAATTGTGATCAAAAAGTTTTGTTTAAAAAATATTTTTTTAATTATTACGCTTAACCAACGCTTTGTAGAGTTGCATTAAGCGTTGCAAAATACCAACTGTTTCTGGAGGAAATATGTCTTAAAAGCTGTTACCACCCCAGAATGCCAATCCAGAGGAACTGCCCCCGATGTCCATTCAATATTGCAGAGTCGTGTCAGTCAACACAACCCTACAACATCCAGAACCTTAAGGAACCCAGGACAAATCTCATCCACCTGCCACCAAGGAGCTTCTTAACCACCTCACCGACCTCGTCCCTAGAGATTGGAGCCCGACAGAGTCCCCAGGCTCAGCTTTCTCAATGGAAGGCATGCTGGTGGGATTGAAGAGGTCTTCAAAGTATTCTGCCCACAATGACCCGAGTCGAGGTCAACAGCAGATCACCACCACGATAAACAGTGTTGGTGCTGCACTGCTCCCCCCTACTGAGATGCCGGATGGTGGACCAGAACCGCCTTGAAGCCGTGCAGAAGTCTTTCTCCATGCCTCAGCACCCGAGCCGCATACCGCTTCGCCCGCCGGTACCCAGCAGCTGCTTCCGGAGCCCACGGACCAAAAAGGCCCGATAGGACCTCCAACAACAGAACGCCACTCAAGTTCAGATCGGGGGAGCATTCCCAAAAACGTTGGGTAATCTGAACTGGTGTTTGGTGCGGAAGCACAGTCAGAACCCGTCTCACCACTCGTAGGTGGAAGGAGGCTACCTTCTTGACAAAAACATCTTTTTAAAATTAAAATTAAAAAATTAAAGAGAAGCAATGCATGGGATAACTTTAAATTGGATTTATTTAACAAAAATCAAAACTGTTTGGAAAGGGGAGGGAGAAGGGGGAGAGCGTGGCAAAGAGACAGAAAGAATGGTGCATCTTGAGTTGGATCTGATGTCATTCTGGAGACACTGGCCAGCTGCCTCCATTTCCAATCAGCACCAATTAGGAGCTCTAAAACTGGGATGTTAGAGACCCAGAAGAAAGGCCTTGGGCCGTAACAGAAATACATCCAGCCATAACAAGGAGACTGGTTCCAGAACCAGAGCCATGCGTCGAGGTGAGACCGATTATTTCTAGCTGGAACCTCTCAACCTCACACACCAGCTCCGGCTCCTTCCCCACCAGAGAGGCGACATTCCACGTCCCAAGAGCCCAGCTTCTGCAACCGAGGATCCCCTCCTTGGCTGCCACCTATCCCACACTGTGCCCGACCCCAGGGCAGGGGGACCTACGTCATCTCTTCAGGCTGAGCCCGGCCGGGCCCCATGGGTAAATACCCGCCCACCAGGCACTCGCCAATGTGTCCCCCCTCCAGGCCTGGCTCTAGGGTGGGGTCCCGGTGACCCTGGGCGAGGGAACACTACATCCATTGGTATTGCTTGTCATAAGGGGTTTCAGGCTGCACTTTGTCTGGTTCCTCACCTAATATCTGCCTGCCTTGGGTGGCCATACCAGAAGCATGAAAACCCAGCCAGCAGAGCTCCTGGGATCACTGGGACACTCAAACCCCTCCACCTCGATAAGCTGGCAGCCCAAGGCAGGGGTGCCGTACACGGGGGAAAAGTCATCAATCAATCAATCAATCAAATTTTATTCTATAGCACATTTCAGCAGCAAGGCATTTCAATGTGCTTTACATCATAACAAACACAAAGTCATCAAGTGGGGGTTCTTGCCTTTGCATCCACAAAAGCTTTACTGGTTTCACTCCTGCTGTGTATATGGAACAAAATGGTATTTTTATTCCCACTCACAATCATACAGTTTACAGTGGTGTTAACAGCCTTTCCACAGGCTGCCAGCACCAGGCTCTGTACACCTCTTTCACAGAATTTCACAGGGACTCCGTGGTCCCTCATGGATGTTTGTGCAATTGCAACATAGAATAAACAATCAAAACATGACATTAAGTTCCATCATTAAATTAGTAATTGATTCAGTTTCAAATCCAACTCTAAACAGGTGGGTTTTTAGTTGTAATTTAAAGGAACTCAGTGTTTCTGCTGTTTTACAGTTTTCTGGAAGTTTGTTCCAGATTTGTGGTGCATAGATGCTGAACGCTGCTTCTCCTCGTTTGGTTCTGGTTCTGGGGATGCAGAGCAGAACCAGAACCAGAACCTGAGGGGTCTGGCCCCTGACCAACAGGAGCCCTCCTTTAAAAACACACCCATCCAGGACCAAAACATTGTTCTGGTACTTGTTAGATGGTACAGTAGCATAAGGAAGATATGCTGTCCTAGGTCATAGAATTTATGTATTCAGATTTTTCTTCTTTTTTTTTCACATTTCCATTGTGGCTAGGGTTACATCACATTGTATAACAGGACACTTCACTCATCTATTAGCACAGTGGTTCCCAAAGTGTGGGGCGCGCTCCCTGGGGGGGGCACAGTGCCATTGCATGGGGGTGCAGGAAGCGGTATGGATGAATGAAAATACAAAACAGCGCCTGACTAAGCGTAATGGACAGGTTTTTGACGGGGCTCCCTAAATGTTGAGACTCTGGGTTGCTTGTTACAACTGCAATCCAGATTTGAGAAGATCTGCAGCAACGAGCAGGCTCAAGTTATTTTTGCACAACAAACCTTTATTTTAATTTCCTGTACTCTGAGGGAGCTGTTCATGTTTTAACCCCATTTTGTTTGCACAGAGGTTTTTTTTTATTATTAAATGTATTGATGATAGCAAAGTTGAATATTGTTACAAATAAAAAAAGAAATATGGTAGGAGCTATTTCTCCATTTTCAGTTAAATTTTAGAAATTAGATTATTTACTTAAATTTTTATTTGCTTATTTTCTAGTTGATTTATAATTAGAATGTTTATTTTATTTGTTATTTTAAATATGTTCTTTGGTTAGTAATTCACTTAATTAGTTCATTAATTTCAGTTTGGGATGTGGGTGTGTTTCACGGTACAAATATGTAGGCTTTAGGTAAGTCTTGAGTTATGTGGGTGGTCATATGGCCTTTTTAACAGTTTGTTTTGTTGTAACCCGAAGTGTGAAAGAAACTTCAGAGGAGTTTGAAAACTAACTATATATATATATGTTTATATCTGGTTGTAACCTGGGCACACACCAACACACCAACTGTGTGCCCAGTTGATTTTTTTTTTTCTATTTTTGGGGGGGGTTGTTGTAATCCATAGGGGACCCAGAAGAAAATCTTTGGGAACCACTGTATTGGCACAGCTGGTGGAGATGTGACATATTAATTAAATGGAGCAGATCGGAAAAGCTCTAAAAGGTGGATGCTAAAAAAATTAGCCAGTTATGACATAGATTCTGAACATTCAAGAATACTTATTTGATATGTAAAGACGTGTTTAATCGGTATCTGGGCTGATAAAGAGAGCAACGTTCTGTTTAAGCCCTGCTTGTCCTCATCCTCCTCACCTGTAGGTGGCGGTAATTCGCCACGTCGTTGTTTACGCCATTATCTCCACAACAAGAAGCAGCAGCGCCAGTCGCGGACGCAGTTGGCCATTTGACTCCTCCAGATGGTCGAACTGGTTTTCTTGGTAGTTTCGTGTTATTTCCAGTGAAACCTGTCAGTCCATCTCAGTTTTCTGTCCTTGAGACAGGAGAACGTCACTGAGCGCGTCATGGCGGCCGACCGGCGCGAGGACAAAGGTAGGCTATTAGCTGTTAGCATTAGCATCACGGTGACGTATTTATTTATATATCAATATTGACCAAACACCAACGAAATTCAAAATATCTCTACCTGATATGTATACCTGTCGGTGCGCACAAGAGAATCACTGACCAGCAGCGGAGCTAAAGGTGCTAGCAGCTAATGAACGCTATTAGCATTAGCAACACGGCGGCGTCTTTGTTCCTGACTGCTTCAGTTCGTCTGTAGAAACTGATCCGTTTCTAGAGGCGATTCTCTCTAAGGCGGCGTTTATCTAACGATCACTTGGCCAACACTCATGGACCCCGTAACCATGAGTGTAATGCAACTTGAAATCAAAATATTAGCTTCTAATGTCTTCACATTAGAAGCTAATATAAACGTGAAAACAACAATTCACGTGTTGTTGTTTTCTTTGTTCATCCTAATGAGAAAAGTGGTTCTGTTTGCTAAATATGACTGGCCACCACAAGCCATGAACACGTCTACTTGGGTATTTTGATTCATTTCCAGATTCTGAACGTGTCTAAGCCAGTGGAGCCCACTGAGGGGCCCTGCATGTTTTAGTCTCTCCCTGGTTTAATGCACCTGGACCAATGGGGCTCATTAGAGGCCTAAGAAGAACATGGACCTGCTGAGAAGATTGTTACTAAAACCAGAGAGAGAATAAAACATGCAGGTCGCAACCGGCCCTCCGAGACAGACGCTAAAAGAATCAGTGATCAAATCAGTGATAATCTATACATTCCCCAATATCAGCCAGAAGGCTCCGCTGTGATCAGATTATAATCTGGTGATTGTTCATTCGCTCTTTGCTGAATGTTGTGGGTCAGTTTTTAATGAACTTCTCTTTTTTTTTTTTTTTTTTTTTTTTTGCCATGGTAACCTGAAACTTGAGCCTGGGCGTCCCGACTCTCCTCGCCATGACGCTCATTATGTTCATTTTTTTTAGTGTTCAAAAAATGAACTTTTCAGTCATTTTATTTTATGGTTTAGATTTGCTCACTGGTTGCCTACAATTCAAAGCAGTTAGAAAATTCAGTAATATTTTCTGTGAAGAATTATCACAGTGATATAGTTTCCTTTTATTACGGGATCTTCTGAAATGCTCAAACATTTGATTCCATAATAATCAAAATGATATTAAAAGCATAATAACTGTGAGCCAAATGAATCCTTGTCAGTGAAACCTTGTATTTCCTTTGTTGCTGAACTGTTTAAAGCTGTTACACAGCAGACCAGATATGATGCATCTTTAATATAACAAACATATTTCTTTACTGTAAAATTATACAATAAGAGTTTTAATTCATCTTGATATGTTTTTCTGTCTCAGCTGTGATTCTGCAGGTCACATGAAAAGATGTTCAATGGGATTTTTGGGGATCATATGTCAGCTGCAGTGACAGGAGCCTTTACTGTGCATTGTCACGTCCACAGAACCAGACGGTTCAGTGCAGGATGAAGGAGGCCACAATTGGCCCCATATTTATGATCCCGTTTCTATTTAATGATTTAAATTAAAGCTGAGAAGTTTGGATGTGTGAAGTCTGTATTCTCTCTGAATGCAGATCTATAAACAGTTTGGTTTCTCTGTTTTAACAAGCATTACATGCCAACATGGCAACAGGTCTGCATGAACCCGCAGAGCACAGTTACATCAGGAACATAAAACATTCCAGACAAAGTGCATAAAACCCCAGAACATTCAGTCCGTTAGTTTTCTGTTTGTGAATTTTCCTGTTTTGATCATTAATAAGTGATCACCTGAACGCCCGCTGTGATTGGTTCGCTGAGTTAAGCACCTGCTCCACTGATGAGCTGTAAGGTGGTTCATGTTAACCAACGTTCTTCATACATTTTTAATGAAAACATTTTGCTGCTGTGAAGCGTGGGCCTTATCTTGTCGTCGTAGCAGCGGTAGTTAGCAGCACCAGACCTCTGATATTCCCGACTCAGTGCGCCGTCCAGCGACAGGACTCGTTATTTAGGAACATGATGGAAAAAGGTTTGGGAATTATTGCTGGAGACGCGTCCCTGTCTGGACGTGTCCTCACCGTCCCTCAGAAAGGCTTCGAGTGAGGTCCAGACCCGTCTTTGTCCCTCTTCGACGTCCTCAGTGTCTGGGTTCTGTTTCAGACGGGGAACTGAACGTTCTGGAGGATCTTCTGACCGAAGCGCCGGACCAGGATGACGAGCTCTACAATCCGGAGACTGAGCGCGACGTCAGCGACAAGAAAGGTACGGAGCCGCCTCCCTCGGAGCCTGGACTGTGTTCTGGTTCTGGGATCGGTTCAGTCTGACCTCACATGATGCCACTGTAAGCGATGATGTGACAGCAGTGGCTATGATGTCATCAGCCGGTCCTCTCCCTCTCAGGAGTGAAGAGGAAGAGCGAACGATCGGACAGCCAGGACGTGAAGAGGCTCCGCTCCTCGTCAGGCCACGCCCCCTCCAGGTCGTCTGGGAAGCGGGCGCTGAGCTCCAAGAAGGCGTCCAGCCCGCGCCGCCACGCCGCTGCCTACCATCACGAGTACTACGAGGAGCGAAAAGGGCAGCGCGGGGCCCGAGAGGGCCCACGGAGTCGGGGCCCGGAGGACGGCCGACGCCGGGAATCGCAGCGTGGCGTGGAAGCTCTGAGCCGGGTAACGTCCCGCTCCCTGAGCGCGCCGTCTGCCGCTCGCGCCACAGCTCACTTCCTGTTTGTGTTTAGAAGCTGCGGCGCGACGAAAGGCGAGTGAGCCCCTCCCCTCATGGTGAAGATAACCAATCAGAGGAGGAGGCGGAGTACAGCTCAGAGCCGGCGTCTGGAAGCTCCTCCCCTGCCGCCTCGCACGGCGACGACGAGGAGGAGGAGGAAGAGGAGGAAGACAATCAGGAGGAAGAGGGGGAGGAGGGCATGGAGGAGGAAGAGGAGGAGGAGGAGGGAGAAAAGGAGGATGAAGATGAGGAGGAGGATGAATACGATGAGCGTCATGGCGATGGGAACGACTATGACACGCGCAGCGAGGCCGGTGACTCTCGCTCCGCCTCCTCCGTCAGTTTCTCCGACGGAGAGTCGGGACGCTCAGGCTCCGCCTCCGAAGCTTCAGGTAACCATGGCAGCGACCGCCGTTCCCTTCAGCAGCTGAAATTGGTGCTGTGCTTTTATTCTGAAATAAGTTCTGTGCTTTTATTCTGAAAGGGTCGGAGAAGAAGCGAGAGAAGCTGTCGTCGTCGGTTCGAGCCGTTCGGAAAGGAATGGAGAGTAAGAACTTTCCCGACCCAGCGCTACGGACCAGCAGTACCGACCCAGTGGTACCGACCCAGCGGTACTGACCCGACTCGCTGACTGAACCCACTTCTGTCGTTGCAGATCCCACCAGCAAGCTGCGCTACATCCTGCGGGAAGCCCGCTTCTTCCTCATCAAGAGCAACAACCACGAGAACGTTTCCCTGGCCAAGGCGAAGGTCGGTCCACGGCTCCCCCTGCTGGCGCCGCCGCCGTGCATTAATGTTAATTACTGTTCTCTGTCTCCATGGCGACTGTGTCCTGCCTTCAGGGCGTCTGGTCCACGCTGCCGGTCAACGAGAAGAAACTGAACGCCGCCTTCCAGTCGGCGCGCAGCGTCATCCTCGTCTTCTCCGTCAGGGAGAGCGGCAAGTTTCAAGGTATCTTCATCTGCTTCCTGATTCCTCCTCATCGTTATCACTTCCTGCTTCCATGGCTCTGACTTTCTGCTTCCTGCAGGTTTCGCTCGCCTGTCGTCAGAGTCGCATCATGACGGTTCTCCGATCCACTGGGTTCTTCCTGCCGGGATGAACGCCAAGATGCTGGGCGGAGTCTTCAAGATCGACTGGCTCTGCAGGTCAGCAGCTTCTGGAACCTGCTGACCTGGGTTCTGGTCGGACCCGGTTCTGACAGCCCTGTGTTGCAGGAGGGAGCTGCCCTTCATCAAGACGGCTCACCTGTTCAACCCCTGGAACGACAACAAACCTGTGAAGATCGGACGGGACGGCCAGGTGAGCGCCTCCAGGTCAAGGTCCCGGCTCTGGTTCTGGTCCCGGTTCTCCAACCGTGCGCTCTGTTGCAGGAGATCCAGCCGAAGGTGGGCGCCCAGCTGTGCGCTCTGTTCCCATTGGACGAGAGCGTGGACGTGCACCACGTGGCGCGGCGCGTGCGTCAGAAGGGCCAGACGCCGACAGAGCTGCGGCCACGCGGCCGCCCGCCACAGCGCGAGCCGGGAAGGTTAGCGAATCACCGAGCTCCTCCCCCCGCTTCCTGTTCTGCCGCCGCATCATGGCGCCACCTGCTGCGGACCATGGACACGGCGCCGCTCTGTTGTTGCGCCGTTCTGGTTGAAGCTTTGAGTCAGGCAGGAAGTAGTTCCCCGGCGGCGTGATGAGGTCACCAGATTGAGGAGTTGATGTGTGATTGGAGCGCCGCCTGCTGATGATGGCGGCGGCAGAGCGGCACAAGATGGAATTTCTCTCATGATGAAATTTTGTCTTTGCAGGAAGTTGTTTGGCGGGTAGTCGGACTGTGGCTGACCTTTCAGAATAAAAGGACGATGGACTGATGGGGGGAGGGGGGTGGAACTGTTTCTGGCTTTGAGCAGGTGGGCATGGCTGGGGGCGGGGCTTCCTGGCTTTCTGTGAGGTAAATCACAGAAACGAAGGACTTTTGGACTGACAGCAGGGCCCCCCCACCTGAAGGACAGTGTTGTCCCCCCCTCCCCTCTGCTGGGGCAGACTGTGGGGGGCAGGGGGGCTGATGGACTGATCTGGCGCCGGGGGGAGGAGCCGACGGACACCGGAACGCCCTGATTGGTTGCTTGTGTTCAGGACTGTTGGTATGAAGGGGGCGTGGCTTGGGCTCAAAGGGGCGGGGCTTTCGGTGTTGATTAACAGGACTGCACCATCATCATCACCATCACCCTTTCAAAATAAGAGGGTCTGTAATGGACGTGATGAGGAACTGTATGTTAGTTTTCCCTAACGGCTCCAGCAGCGGTATGTCGCCCTCCAGAGGCTTCTTCTGTTTCCTTCCTGTGTGAGTGAGAGTGTGATTAGAGCCAGGGTCAGAACCGAACCGACCCGACCCGCAGGACCGCCGCTGGGAGGACGCTAACCTGAGCGCAAGTCTGTGGACCGGGTAACTGTCGCCATGGTGACAGGATCAGAGCAGCAGCAGGTAACGTACCAGGGTTCAGCACGGTGACGACGACGACAGCAGCAGCACCTGGCTGCTCTGACCCCGCCTCCCTGGTCAGGCGCCTGCAGACAACGCTCAGGGAATACTGTACCTGCGTCGATGTGTGTGAGGCTGAGTGTGTGTGTGGTTTTGTCCGCGTGTGTGTGTCTTAATTGTGGACTTGTTCATGTAGGCGTCGACCTGAAGAGTATGACCTTCACGGCAGGAAGCGACCGCGAGCCGACGGCCCGCCCGACTTCAACCAGCGGCCAGGTGCAGATCACCTGTTCATGTGCCTGCTAGCATGCTAGTGTAGCTCTAATTAGCTCAGCCTCTTCACCTGTTAGCTTCGCGGGGTCACGTTTACCTGTCATTAACTGTTACTCATCACCAGGGTTCATCCCGGACCTACGGAGCCAGCCGGTGGATAGGTGAGACTCACCTGGCAGTGGGCGGGGCCTCAGTTTCAGGTAGAAAGTAAAACGTGATGTTTCTTCTTGCAGGAGATTCTCCAGCGTTAGACGAGACGTATTCCTGAACGGGGTGAGTCTGGGGGCGTGGCCTCTGCGTCGTGATGTCAGCGCACTCACCTGTGTGACGTCTACCTGTGTTCACCTGTTTCAGTCCTACGACTACATGAGGGACTACCACCACAACGTGGGGCCCCCAGCTCCCTGGCAGACTCTGGTATGGTTCTTGGTTCTGATTGGATCAGGCATGCTAGTTTGCTGAGCAGGTGCACCTGGAGGCGGGGCTAGGGCCGTTCTCTGTTCTGATCCAAAGTTTTACTGGTTTAGATTCGACCAGTCAGAGACGAGTTAAACTAGAGCGTTCTGATTGGTTGCTGGTTCCCATGAGGCGCCCGCTCAGGGAACTGGTTCTAAGCCCTGCCCCGACCAGCTGACCCTTCCTGTTTGTGTGGAACAGGCGGCGTACCCCGGCGTGGAGCAGCAGCCCCCCCACCACCCACCCTACTACCACCACAGCCACCCCCCGCCCCCCCCCCACCAGGCCTTCCACCACCACCCCTCCCTGCCGCCGCACGAGGCTCCGCCCCCGCGCTTCAGAGACAAGCAGCGCGTGCCGCAGCACCGCGCCTTCGCGTCCAGCCCGGTGAGCTCTGATCTGGTTCTAAAGTGAGGGGAAAACTTCTGGGTCTGACTTCCTGTTTCCTGTCCTGCAGCATGACTACGACATGCGAGTGGACGACTTCCTGCGGCGCACGCAAGCGGTGGTTAGCAGCCGGCGTGAGCGTGAGCGACAGCGAGAACGAGAGCGCGGCGGGCCGCGGCGCGAGCGAGAGCGGGCGAGGGACAGAGACAGAGAGAGAGAGAGGGACAAGGAGAGGGGGCGGTACCGCAGGTGATCACACGGAACTGACCGCTCTTATTTTGACAGTCTGACTTCCCCCTCATTTTCAAATTATGTATGAATAGCTGCAGGATGACATCATCAGTGTTCACGACTGTTTCTTCAATAAAGTTTCTTTGGTCAAACTTTTCATTTGATAATCCGTAAAAACTTTTTTATGGTGACTTCATTTCCCAGAATGCTCTGTCAGTCTGTAGGCTGAGTGCCAACAGTAGGGCGGGGCCTTCCCAGGGTCACATGACACAAACAATAGTGATTTTATTGTGAAAGGTTGGATGATTCCTGTTGGATCCTTCATATTAAAAGTTTTTTAATGTTCCACATGAAACCTGCCTGTTTTGTCACTTCCTGTTTGATCTCCTGCTGTCTGATTGGTTGTCACCCCCTCTGACTGGAGGTTCAGAGGGGGAGGAGCCTGAGACTCCTTTCTGTTAAATGATGCGGATGATCCGGATCAGAACTGTAGACCCGGCAGAATCAGAACATTTGACCCACATTCAGTGGGAACCCAGAACCTTGAAACGGATCCAAATGCAAGTTTCAAACCAGAAAGCACTTCGACCTAGTTCTTTTGGACCCGGTTCAGTAACCGGACCTGCTGGGGGTAATCAAGATAAATCAGAACCGACAGTTTGGACCCGGTTCTTTATTATTGAAGAAACCTGAAAACCATCTAAAGTATGAATAATTTTGGGCTTTGCAAACCGTTAGAAAAGCTGGAGCGGGTTAGTGGTTCTGAAAGGTTTCTGAACGACCCTACTAGAACTGGAACTGGTCGGCTCCGGTCCTTTCAAACAGAACCAGAACCAGGATTTAAGTGGTTCTGTTAGGTTAAAACTGGACCCAGCAGGTTCGGTTCGAAACTCTGCTCCTACTGCAGGTTCTTTATGTTAACCATTTGAACGAGCTAGTGACGTCATCGCGCCTCGGTTCTGATCCGGTCAGCGTCATTCCGAACCAGCCGGGGCTTTTACTTTGAAGAGACCGGAAAGGGCTCCGAAGGTAACAGCAGCTTCCGGTTTCTCTGGAGCCGCAGGTCCACGTCAGGGAGAAGTAGAGCCGACCCAAACGAGCCGGACCGAACCGTGGCACCATGGCGGACGAGGCCACGCGCAGAGCCGTGTCGCAGATCCCGCTCCTGAAGACGCACGCGGGCCCGCGGGAGCGCGCGCTGTGGCCGCAGCGGCTGAAGGAGGAGTACCAGGCTCTGATCCGGTTCGTAGAGCAGAACAAGGCCGCGGACAACGACTGGTTCCGGCTGGAGTCCAACCCGGACGGCACGCGCTGGACCGGGACCTGCTGGTTCGTACACGAACTACTGCGCTACGAGTTTCGCGTGGAGTTCGACATCCCGGTGACGTACCCGGAAACGGCGCCGGAAGTAGCGGTTCCGGAGCTGGACGGGAAGACCGCCAAGATGTTCCGAGGCGGGAAGATCTGCCTGACCGAACACTTCGCCCCGCTGTGGGCGCGCAACGTGCCGCGCTTCGGGCTCGCGCACCTCATGGCGCTCGGGCTCGCGCCTTGGCTGGCCGTGGAGATCCCGGACCTGATCAGCAAAGGTCACGTGGTCCACAAGGAGAAGCCGCGTGATGTGGCGGAATGACATCAGAGGGGTGACATATGGACAGGGTTCCGGTTCTGGAACCAAAGTCATACAGAAACAACACTTCCGGTTCTGCTGTGAGATTGTGATTGTGCAGAAAATAAAGTTCCGGTTCCGAGTGTCCGTCTGGTTCTCTTACTCACCGGGTCATGCAGGATCCTCAAATGGTTCTGGAGTTCTTTAATCTGTTCAGTTTCTGGATAACAGGACCGGCACCACTCTATGGTCCGGGCCCGGTACTGGATCAGCAGGTTTTTTCCTCAGGCAGGTTCTGAGTCCTGGTTCAGAGCTAAACTTCTGGATCTTGAAATCAAACGGTTCTGGTTATTTCGCACAGAAGCAGCAGTGTGGCGGAGAACCAAGCTGGTACCAGAACCTCTGTGCTGAGGAAGTAGTGTGGCACAATCAAGGTTCTGTTGAAGGTCCAGAACTTTCTGATTGGTTCTGAACTCAATGGGATCTGCAAAAGGAACCCATAAGGTTCTGAGAACTGGGCCCAACCCACCTGAGCGTGGAACCTGACTGTGGTAATAATAATGAGCAGCAGGAGGCGCTGGTTCCCCAACAGAGTTTTATTAAGCCTGTAAAAAAGTAGCAGCTGCTCAGTACACCTGGATAAGCCCCGCCCACTCCGCTACAGGCCACACCCCATTTTCTATCACGTTGCTAGGCGACGACTTCCAGTCCCAGCTCTTCACAGGGACGCTCCAGGTAGCGCCGTAGTTCGCCATCACGTAGTCAAGTGTTTCACACGGAACACGAACTTTGACCTCTAGGAGCTCCGCCCAGCACAGGGAGAATGAAGGGAAGACGTACCTGGAGAAGAAGAAGAAATATTCACATTCAGACAAACAAGACCAGAGAAGAAGAAGATGGCGGACGGCAGAGAGCTGCGCCTCCAGGGGGCGCCACCAAGAATATGAACTGACATGATTAATCTATGCTTCGTAAATGGACCAGAACCAGAGGCTTTTGAGGTAGCTGTAGTTAAACCTTCACATACTTTACAGACAAAACTGTTCTTATCTGAGATCCTGGACCAGGCGGTCCTGGTTCTGGATCGGGCTGGTTCTGTTAGAGCAGGGGTGTCACACTCCAGTCCTTAGGGCCGCTGGCCGTCCTGCAGGTTTTAATGAGCCACAGGAATGAAACGGCTTCACGACCTCGTGTGGATCGGTTCTCCAGAACCTCAATGACCTCATTATTCTGTCCAGGTGGAGCAGCAGAGGCTCATCTAAACGCTGCAGGGCAGCCAGCGACCTCCAGGTCTGGAGTTTGACCCCTATTTGTTACATGGACAAGGAGACAAACAGGAAGTAGAACTCTTACTTGAACTTCCTGCCGCTCTTCGCCTGCGTTCCTCCGTTCCACACGACGTCTCCGTCTCTGTAGAAGAAGAAAATGTCCAGTTTGACGTCTTCGCCCAGGAAGGAAAGCTCCAAACTGTCCTCCACCTGCCCTTCAGAATAAAAGCAGACCACCCTTCAGTCTAAACCCAATCGACTGGGTCCGACTGAGAACAGAACCAGGACCTTTCCGAACTGGTGTTTGAGCGACATCCCGGCATCGCGGAATGCCGCTGTGATTTGTGGCCGGAAGTCAGAGATGAAGATCCCGATGTCGACGTCCCGACTGTAGGAAATGACGCCGCACTGCCGGAACCACCCTGCAGGGGGCAGCAGAGCCAGAGGAAAGGTGATGTGGCCGGCCCAGTGGTTCTGGTGAGGCGGGAACCAAAGTTACCTAGACAGGTGCCGCTGCTGATCCAGAACGGGACGTCCAGCCGGCCCAGGGTCTGCGCCGCTAGCCTCAGCAGTGCCTTCGCTTTCCTCCGGAACTCCACCGCCACCGCGGACGAGTCGTCTGGGTAGAGCTGCGCACGGAGAGAGAGAGAGAGAGAGAGAGATCAAATGACTCCGCACCTGGGTCACCTCAGGACCCACCTGCAGGAAGCTGTGGGCGTCATGGTAACGGCACTCCAGGAACTGGGCCTCCTGCCGCTGCGCAAGGAAGCGGGAAATGTTGCGCGGGACGCGAACATCCAGGCCGTCCACAACCGTCAGCTGCAGCTCCGGCCTGCAGGGGGCGACACATACGTGATGTCACATCCAGGTGACGTCACAGTAACATGACCCCACCAGAAGGCGCTGACCTATCGTAGGCCCCGGCATGGCGCCCATAGTCCAGCAGCCTGAAGGGGGCAAAGGTCGGGTCCGCGGTGGCCTTGAGGCGCAGGGCGCCGTGCCACAGGTAGCCCCCGCTGCGCTCGTACAGCAGCACCACCTGCAGACAAGGACAGCTACTGCAGCAGCCCGACACCGTCCAGAACCAGAACTGGCAGCACCTGGACCTACATGTATGATGTAACCGTGGAGACGGAACAGGAAGTGCAACGGGATCTCTTCTCCTGACAGGGTGTCTAGGCTGGCCAGTCTGGGGTCGCGACCTCTCACCTCTAGCAGCTGGAAGCCCTTTTGCTCAGCAGCCAATAGGAAGCCAGGCTGCACAGAGACGGAGGCGTTAACAGGAAGCTGCGTTCTCTGGCAGGAAGCCGGAGCCTGAAGGCGGCGCACTCACGCTGAGCTGCCATTGGCTGGCCGACAGAGCGAAGGATGTGATTGGCCGGCCTGTGCACAGGAAGCTGCAGTGCGGCTCGCGCATCGCCAGGTCCCGCTGCCGCAAAGCATCCTGGGAGAGCAGCGAGAGCGCGGCGCTGTCGGCCAGGAACAGCGGCAGCCGGAAGAACTGGGCCAGCGCCAAGAACTTCTTCAGGTTCTGCTGCAGATAGAGGAACCGGGTCAGGGTCAGGCGGAGCTGGCCCGGGTCGGCGCCGTTTCTGACTCACCCATTGGACCTGGCTGGACGTCACATGACCTGCAGGGTCCAGCAGGTGGAGGCCCGGTTCCTGCAGAACACACAGAACCGTTAGTCCGGGTCCAGTTGATGATCAGACCGGGTCTGACTGAACCAAACCCGTCTGAGGGTCCAGAACTTCACTCACAGTCCTCTGGCAAAGGTCCGATTATGGTTCTGCACCAGAACCAGCCGTGAACCAGAACCAGGACTGACTCAGTTACAGAGCTAGGACTTCCTGCTGCCAACCCGTTTGGGTCCGTGTTCAGTCCTGTAACCGGGTCAGAACTTTGGATTGTTCACTTGTTAAATAAAAGGGTTCAATTAAAATGATCTGGGCTTTGACTAGGCCACCCCAGGACTCCTAAGACTGTCCTTTTGGTTCTGCTGGTAACTTTTGGGTTGGATTTCCGGGTCGGTCCTCAACCTGCCTCTGGTCCGGGGGCACCCCCTAGTGGTCTGCGAGGTACTGCATGTAAACCACTGTTTATTTGGTGTTGGAGCTATTTATTCTTTATTTCTTTATCCATTTGAATTTTTGTTAGTTTATTCTTAAACTTCTATTTTTTTTTATTATTTACAGAGTTTATTTGCAGGTTAATAATTGTTGATTTTATTTATGTTTTGTTTTCTTATTTTTCTTATTAATTTTTTGTAAATCAGACAGGAAGTAATGTGGGTCAGTCCACTTTCTATAAATGTAGGGGCCTGGTAAAGGACCAGCAGGCATTTGGGCTTGGGGCCTTTGTGACTGTTTGCATAAAAGAAAAAATAAAAGCATCAAAGACAATCAACAAGTTTTGACGTTCAACCTCTTTTTGCCTGCGTGAAGAATCTGGACGCAGGCAGATTCTTCACGCCTGCGTTTATGGAAGCCACTATGAGGCTTCCATAAAGCCTCATAGTGGCTTTATGGAACCTTTATTGGATGTTTGATTTGACAAACAATCGCCACTACATTTGGTGTGGCTACAGGAGCAGGCGGCGCCGCCGCGCCCCTCGCTGACCGACTGCATCTTAAATTAAATGATTTATGTCGACTGTCTACTGGTGAGAGAAAAACTTTATTTTTCCGAAGTGTATTTTCCTTTAAATTACAAATAAACCTAAAATGTTCTTAGAGCCTCAGCAGTGAAGGCAGAAACCGTTTTGATTTCCATCATTGGTTCGGACTGTTCATGCTTTTATTGTGGTAGTCTCATTTACTAACAGCGCCACCTTCACATGAGGAGGAACAAAGACAGCGAGTCTCATGTTTTCATTTCAGGTTTTGTTGTTGCAGGAAGACACATGGGATGCAGAGAAGTCGGTTTTCCTTCAACTAAACATTAATTTGATAAATCAGCTTTTATATTTATATATAAACACTAAATATTCTTATCATCCCTTATAATCTGAAGATCTACAGATTATTTCTCCTGTATTTCACTGGCAGCAGCTTGAGTTTTTCCTTCCACACAATTACTTTCACGGTGTATTCAGACCGGATAATCCAGTGGACTCGGTTCCATTGGGGACTAAAGTTGCAACATTTGTTACATTTTCAGAACTCTAGTTCTCATTCACACTGCACTGAGTGAAATGACCCAAACTAACTAAAAAAACCTGTTCCCCCCGCCGCCTGTGGGGGCGCTGCACCAAGAACTATTCAAGGAATCGACACCAACCCTCTGAAGAAGACCAGAGCGACTTTCTTCTTCACAAAAAGGAAACGGCGTGGGGTTGGATTTTAGGAT
>CAEGAD010013091.1:0-47975 GCA_903067055.1 Poeciliopsis paucimaculata
AAACACTGAGTTCCTTTAAATCACAACTAAAAACCCACCTGTTTAGAGTTGGATTTGAAACTTAATCAATTAAAAAATTTCTTGCAAAGATCAGGATCTGCACAAAGTAAAACATTTAGATAAATGGATAACAAGTTATAAATTTGACGGCAGTCTAAATTAATGTTTTGATTGTTTATTCTATGTTGCATGACTTTGTGTTTTTATGTTTGTGTGATGTAAAGCACTTTGAAATGCCTTGCTGCTGAAATGTTCTATACAAATAAAATTTGATTGATTGATTGATTGATAAAACAAGTCATACAATCATGTCAAGGTTGTGACTTTCAGTTTAATGGGCTGCTAACAAAATTGTAAAATAAATAAATAAACTAGGTCTTGTCATTCACTATATATGGATGCTACAGGTTTAGAGCTATGGTCTGTGTTACAATTCAACTATTTCTAGGGGCCCCTGAGTGTCTGGAGGGCCCTACAAGCAGCTACTGAGTTTTCTTTGCCTTGATATCCCAGTCTTATAATTCTAGATCTCATCAAACAATTATATAAACTTAAACCCCTTTGAGCTTTTTTGATCTAAATCAGTCTGCAGCCAAGTTGTTCTAGAGGTTGAATAGATATTATTAGGGTTTAATTAGTAAAATGGCCGCACATTTGCTTATTTTATAACTTCATAACCTTTGACCTTCTCTCCTCTGGTCTGTTTAACAGCAACAGCTTCAGATCAACTCAGCCCTCCAGGACCATCAGCAGCAGAAACGGCAACTTTATTCCTGCTGGTAAAATGTAGACTACATTTGCTTTGTATTGTCCCCACAGGATGGCAATAATATAGTAGGATCCAATTAAATTCTTGATTAATATGGGTTGTTGCTATGTTATTGTACGGTGTTTTAAGATCTTGTTCAATGTTCCCCATTTTAACTTTGAGCCCCTGCCCCTCCAAAGGTCTCTGCACGGCCCTGAAGAGGAGGGAAGCTGGCTGATAACAGGGCTCGAAGTTTAGACTTCCTGACAGGCCCGGCGGCATTGGTGTGTTTTGGGTGACATTGCTCACCCACAGAGTCAGCCGTGCCCCCGCTGGACTGGAAGCTGTTTGTTGTTTTTACCTCAGCGTGGCCGACTCTCTGTTATTCCTATATCGATTTGATACAGTAGGGGCTTCCGCACTTCCAGTATCGGCGCCTTCTGTCACTTTTTTCAGCCATTAAAACGGTTTAAAAACTGGCTTTTTGTAAAATCCTGTTCTACAGATTACTGGATGAAAGAAATTTATAGTTGCTAATTTTTGGTGACTCAAACGTACTTTCAACAACCATTGAGGGTTTGGAAACGGTTGCTCTTTATTTGCCGAAGTTATGAGGGGAAGAAGAGTTCTTACGTACAGAGTCGGCCCGGCCGTAACCATGGAGACAAGGGCAGTAGGTAGAAACTCAGACACATAATAACCAACTTTGTGAATTATTGTGATCAGCTAATATATCACTAGATGGCGTACTTTAGCTAAAAAACCCTCCAGGACTCCCTTTGTAAGTGGGGTTGAGGTTACATGAGAGCCTGTTGCTTTTGTAGAGATCTGTGCGCTTTTAATGCAGAAACTATAAATGCCTTTTTTTAGTTTTGCACACAGTTTCTTTGTACATTTAACACAAACTTGTGTTAAATGTACGCAAGTTTGTGTACAATAGATGTAAATGTTGCTGAGCTGCAACAAATGTGATTCTTGAAGAAATGAAAAGGTTTAAACACAGATGGCAGCCTTTCTGTGGATGCTGTGGTCAGACTGCCCAAAAAGAGAGACGATTAAGTCGTAACCCTCAGAGGCATGAAGATTTTTTTTTGCAGTCTGTCTTTGGGAATGGACCGACGTATGTCGTCATGGTTTTATTTACTCGTGCTCCAGTATGTGGAAGAATATAAAGTGAGTCGATATGCATAGACGGTTTTTCGTCGAATGTTTAACTTTACAGAAACTGGCTTCACATGGAGGGAGCACACGAGTGGGATCAACCTCTCCTTCAAGCTCATAATAACCTCTTCCCCTCCCAGGTCGCAGTACATTTTAGTGTGTGTGTCGAGTCAGTAATTCAGTGCAGGATATTTGTTTGAAATGTTGCACGCTGGGAAGGTGCCGCTCAGCGCAGAGTGAGTAGTTGAGCAGGACGTGATAATGTCTGTGGAGGGGTGTGGTGTGTTCACAGGAGGCTCTAAAGGATCGTGTTGCTACAAATAGGTTCACATCTGTGAGTCAGAGTTTCTGCTTTGGTGTGTTTGTCCATCCGTTGGTATGATTTTTTTATTTTTTCATGGAGGAAGGCCATTAAACAGAAATCTGCCCAAATGGCCCCACAGGATGAATGTGGTGCTTAGCCAAAAGTCAAACATTGAAACTGATTGACAGGAAACTCAGAGACTCTTTCCACTCTGCAGGTGTGGTTTAATACCCGAGGTGACAGAGGTCAGGCCTGGTTTGCTGCTTCTTACCGAAGGTGAAGAGGGTCGTCAAAAAGTGCTCAAAGCACAAGTTACAAAGAGCTGTTCAGTAAATACAACTCGAAAAGAAGAAATAGAAGATATAAAAACATTAATAAACTTATTTTACTTACCCGGTGTGTTGAGGGCAAAACTAAATGCTAATGTATCTGTAGCTGCATTATGATAGCATCCTATTAACTGATAAAAGACAATCTATCAAGTTTTACTAGAACATTTTACAGTAAAGTTTAGCATGAAACTGCACTTAGTGCACTGGGGATGTGAGCAGGGTGGAGTTGGTTGTTAAGACACCTTGATTAAAGTAAGATGCGTGAAGTAAGACCTTTATGGCAGAGATTTCTTGGGGTTTTGTAATGCCTGACTCAGAAAATAACTAGTTCTGCTCAGAAATACCCACATTTCCAACACGAGGCCACTGCAAAGTCCAACAACTGCAGGTTGAGCCGTTGGTTTTGATTTGCCCCTTAAAGCATGTTGAGCTCAATTAAAAATGGTTTGAGCGTCAGAAGCAACACAGTGGGATCCCACAAAGACCAACAGATGAGAAGCTAGCAATGAAATTTGGAAGCAGTTAGTTTAAAAAAGCTAAACAAACCCAAGAAGTAATATTACTCTAAGTAAACTATCAAGTCTCAAGTTTTTGGCATTCTTTAGCTGTTAGTCACTGACTCTATACATTGGTCAACACACACATATTCTTCAACGTGTGTAAGGTCAGTCGCCTATAAGGCAGCAGAAACTTTAACTTGTTGGAGTTTGGCTGCTCCATTAAACAGTTCCTCAATCGAAGCCTGGTGTCTCCTGGTTGTTTCAAAAGCGTCCCAAAGACTCATCATTAGTCTGACTTTGATGAGTCTTGCTCTTCTCATCTGTCCAATGAAAGCAATAAATGTTCCTTCCTATCTGAATGTGAAGCTTCTAAGATATTTTCTCTGGCCATGGTGACCGTCACTCACTGGTTAGCCTGTCTGTTGGTTGTTCTTGACTCCCTTTGACTCTTTTGATGTATCTCCAGTTCAGACAGTTCCTTCAGAAATATATTTTCAAACACTGGATGAACAATATAAATCATTAGCTAGATAAAAATTTATTAAGGTGGCTTCTATTAAAGCAAAAATATTCAGCAAAACCAGTTTTGAAACCTACTGAATCCACACGCAACAGTGTTTATCTCCCTAGATGTTTACCAAATGGTAAATATAAAGCCAATCAATCCCACAGCTTTGAAGCAACAGGTCATGAGAGTTTTTAGCTTTCCTTCCTGAAGCAGCGAGCTACACTGTAGTGCTAGCACTGGCTTGAACAAAACCCAGACAAAAAGAAGTGAAAACCAGGCTTCAGCTGAAATATTTCATTTCCTGTTAGTCATTCTAATGGTTAACTGGAGACCATTAGTTACTAGAATGGCTAATGGACAAAAATCTGCTGCTCCTTGTGTAAACTAACTAAGTGGTCATGTTGTTCTGATTGTAAACCACCAGAAGTGGCAGCTGACTGTGGAAAATCAGTTCAACACCGGGTAGATGTTCATTTAAGCTTTTTTTCTTTTGTCTTTATGACAATGTATTAGTTATATCTTATATAAGAGTTGAGAAATTTGAGCTCTTCGGATTGAGTTTACCTGGGAAGTTGGCGAAATCAAAGCTAAGAGCAGAAAAAGAGCAAGTTCAGGAGAACTAGCAGTAATTGTTTTACGTTCATTCAACATGGATAAAATAGAAAGTAACCAATGAAGAGAACAAGAAGCAATGTAAATGTTAGTTGATCTATGATAACAAAACTAATGGGGATCATGCCGCCAACAATGAAACCCAAAGCTTGCTTCTTGTCGGCAAAATATGTGCAAGAAGCCGTGACGGACCTCAAAGCCAGAACAAAGTACTCTGACACAACTTACGACAAATGAGGCAACAACTCGATTGTGAAAGACAGTCCACTTTTTTTCCCACTGCAAGATGAAACTGATGGCACAGCACGTACGTTTGTGCTACGTTTGTGCTCAGGTGCAAAAATCCAGACTGTCAGGAAGTCAAAGACAATAGAAGAGATTCATTCAATAGTAGTGACACATGTAATACTATTCATGACTGTAAACAAACACAGGAATATTTTGATGTGTCCATGGGAACCATTTATTTTTTGTAGCCTGGAGACGACTGCACCAGTACAGACTGGAATAATGTAATTATTAAATTATAGTGAAGCCAATTTAGATGTTCTAATTTACTCTTTTAAGTAATTTTGAAATCTAACTGTGGTCTGATTGCCTGTATTTATTTTTTTCCTGTGAGATCTCATCAGTTTACCTGGCTTTATTGGTATTCCTTAATGATTTAACCTGAGGGTATTTTAAATAAAACTCCCTCTCACATCCTGCTTCAATGTACATATTACCACTGAAACCAGAATCATGGCTGATGCCGTGGGAAGTGAGGCCTGCAGGTCGGGGTCATGGAGGGGGGTCTGATATGTCTCCAGTATGGCCGTTTTCCTGCGTCTACTTCCTGCAGGACAAAGAACCAGAACCAAAGCTGAATTCGTCTTCAACTGGTTTCCTGAACATGACAATGAGTTCGCTGGTCTCCACTGGCAGCTGCTGGTCTCCACAGTCACCAGAACAGTGTTGAATCTGTGCTGCAATAATTTAAGGTAGTTCTGAAAGCTGAAGGAAGTTTGACCAGGTAACTGCAAGATGGACAAAATAAGCTGCCCAGGGAGAGCAGATTGTTTTAGTTTAAGGAGGTTGACTTGTGCAACATGTGGCTCTGGAGCCGCCAGTGGCTCTTTGGACTTTCTGCAATGGTTCTTGGTAACTTTGAATTAACGTGATGATGAAACTCATGCTTTTAAACATAAGTAATTAAATGTTTAAGTCTAATCTGTAGCAAAATACAGATTGCTTTTTGTACATTGAATAACTGGATTGAATTTTCACAATGATGATAAAAGAACCAGTAACTTCTTTTTAGATGTTTAATTTCGTTTTTTTGAAAGCTGGAAACTACAAATATTTTTTTCCACAATATTAACATCCTTAGCAAAAAATGCATCCATCTTCTTTTTGCAAAGGTTTTCTGTTTTTATTGTTGTTATTTAAAATCTCCAAATAGAAATAAAGTGGCAGTTCCTTAGTTTATCAGAAATGTAAGTTGTCTTTTCTCAAAAGTTTACGTAAAGTTTTTTTACTCTAAACGAGCTTTATTTAGCACAAAAGCCATAAATGGCTCTTTTTACTGGAAAAGTTTTAGACTCCTGAACAAGAAAAATGGGGCAGCAGAGCTTCCTCCGTGTATCACATCCACCTCTGAGTCTTACAAGTTAACAGAAACATTCCCTACACACCTTAAAGAGTTGAAAGCAGGAGATTTAGACCTGGTCAGCATGAATGGAAGAGTTAACTCTCATTGTCCTCAGTAATCTGCTTCATAGCGCCACCCTCCTGCACTCAGTCATTAATCATAATTTACTTCCTTTTCAACTGTTCGTGTATAAAAGAAAGTTTTTCTTTCTCCACACAATGATAGTTACAGCACCGTGAACTGCAATTAAAGTTAATTTGCACCATTGTGTCATTCACATGACAAATCTTGCTCTGTGAAAATTGGTCCTCCTGGTTTTACTTTCTCCATTTATTCAGATTAAATAGCGTTTTATAAAAATACATCTCATCTATTTCATCTCTAAAGCAGGACATTAATCTCTGAGAGCAAATGTTGAAACATGACAACATTTTATTCAACATCCTGAATAAGATTTTATTAAGGATGGACAAAAGGTTAGTAGGATTTATTAAAGTGTCACCGCTGTTTATTTAAAGTTAGAGCCACAATCCACAGACATGTCTGCTGAGATAGACGAGGAAAGAGTCCAAATCTCTGAAAATGTTTGCAGTGATAGTGGAGAGTTGGTGTGGGTGTCTTCTGAGATTTTACTCCATAGTGACTCATGAGGTTGTTTCAGGTGAAAACGCCCGTCTACGCTGACTGGCCCAAGAAGACATGAGCTTCTCCACTTCATTAAGATCAGTCATTGTCATGTCATTACAAATGAGGACTTTGTCTCTACCTGCCGGTTTCTCAGCACTTGTGTCAGCGCCGGTTCTCACAGTGACTCAGTTACAGCTTTGGCATAATTCAAATAACATTGTCAGCAGACTCTGAGGAAGCCAGAAAAAGTCTCCTCTGCCTCAACAACACCCAGTGGACACAACTGCACCTCCCGTCATTTGTGTGTTTCTGTTGACCTCTGAGCTGCTAGAGGGAGGTCTTTTGTTCTTCACGGGGGTCCTAGAGGAGTCCTGCTTTTCATTGTGTGAGTTCTGACAGGAGTATATGTATCAACGGTGATTAGGAGCTACACAAATAAAACATTTTTTTCTCTCTCTCTGTAGTTTAGTCAGTGGCGTCCAGAGATTCTCATGCTGAACATTTTGGTTTGTAAATTGTGAAAGGTTTCAACTCCTCAAACCACAAACAACAATATTTCACTTTGTTTAAAGAGAGGGGCTTAAACAAAGGAAACTAAAACACTGAAAGGAATGGTTTGGAATAATAAGACATGATAAGACGTGTGGATCTTACTGAAATGGAACAGTTTTCAATTCCTTTTACACGACACAAAATAACACAGGTGCCTGAGAGTATATCTTTCTCACTTCTTATGTTATTATAGCATTGATCAAAGAATCAGCCAAACAGGCAGAAGGAAAATGACTCAACATGCAGCCGGAGCTGCTACAATGGTCCAGTCAAAGTCCAGTCCTAAATGCAATTGAGAATCTGTGGCCAGGTTGTTCATAAGTGCAATCAATCTAAGCTGACTCAGCTTTTTGCAAAGAAGAATAATATAAATCCCAAAAGTTCAAAGCAGGTTGAACAATCATAAAAAACCTCAGCATAAGATTGTTCAACACAGCGACGCTTTTCTTTAAAACACACGTGTCCTTTTTCTCTTACGTCACATTCAGGCATTACTTAGGATTGATCTCAATAGAATCCCACTGAATTGATAAGTTCTGAAAAAATTTGATTTCTTTTTACCCAAAACGTCTGCACCCATTCATGAGATGATGCTGCAGAAACGAAATTGTGTGGTTAAAGTCCAGTGTGTTTGCTGCAGAGTGCGGTTTAAAGAGCCACAGCACAAAGATCAAGGACATCGGAGCTGAAACAAAGGTCTGATTATGGTTGTAAAGTGTTTATAAACATAGTGGGATTCATTTCAAAGCAGCGTTCTTCGGAAATTCTGCGAGTGTTTATAGAGAAACAATCACCCCAGCAACAGTAAAATAATGGTTGAGGCTCAATCTTCGTAAAGTTAAACATGAAATCCAGTGTCAGTGGAAGTGGTTCAAGAAAAAAATCTCTTCAGAAACACAGAGCACATCGATAGTGGAGTTTACACAACTGGATATTGGTCTGACTTTCAGTAAGTCTTGGAAATCCTGCCGTCTTTACAGAGTTTTCACAAAATAAAATCTGTTTCAGAATCTTCCATAAGAACCACTATTGGCAGCAAGAAGTTTCTACATGAACTTAAAGACACTTTGAGAAGAAGAAGACATGTTTTTCTTCTTCTTTGACCTTTATTAAACCAGGATAAAACTCCTTCGGGTTAAAGGTCATTTTTACAAGAGTATCCTGACAGCCGCACAGTTAAAACAGTTAGTGACAAAAACACAGCACAGTATCATGAACATCGTTGTTGTTATTCGTCTCTTATGTTTCATCATCAAACAGAAGGTTTTTTTCAGTGAAGTATCTGGACGTCACAAAATACTTAGGACAGAAATGTCCAGGCAAAGAAAGAAAGAAAAAAGTAGATTTTGGTTAGTCTTAGGCCAAAGCTTTCAGTGTAAGAAAAACTATTTTAACATTAAATTTAAACGTGGCAGGTTGTCAATGCAGAGGAGCTGGTACCGGTCCAGTGTAGTTCTGGTGATCTGGGGAATTTTAAACTCAACATTTTTTGGCAGTGCTGATATTTCTGGAACTGAGTTAGAAATCAGTTGTGATTTTTTGTGTGTTTTTGATTTGATCTTGCGTGATCCAACGGGGAATCTGAAAACTACTGATGAGTACTGCAGCATGTTTATTTTGAGGAGGAGGAAGGTGGAGGAAGTGAGAGGGAGGTCGCGTCTGGGAAGGATTCTTTTACAGATTAGAAAGATGATGATGAAGAAAAATGAAAGTGAGTTAGAAATCTTCACAATTTTGCAGCATTTATAAGACTAAATAATGACATTTTGACAAACCTCTTCGTATGGAGTGTACATAAGAACCAGCAGAGTCGTGATCTCAGACTTAATCCACAGAGTTTACTCACCTTTCTACTTAAAGCAGGTTCCTGTGGTCTTATGGACATTTTTGTGCGTTGTTCTCTTTAAACTTTTAGAATTATTGTCCAGGGCGTACCCCGCCTTTTTTAAAATGGTTGGTTTTTAGTTTCTTCTCTAATTTAAAGTGTAGCTTTTGCCTCAGTTTGCTCCTTTCCCATAATGACCCATATAGAAAGAAATTTTATTATTTTATTTGCCTCACGTGAATTAAACAACCTTTGTATGCATCTATAATGTAGATCCTAAAATAGATTTTAGAATTGTGCATTCATTTAGCATTAAGCAATACAGAATATTTTGCACTAAAGTGCCATTCATGTCACCTAAAGCACATTGATCTGCAGCATGTGACACACTTTGCATGGAATCCATTTTCATGCAGCTTCAAAATTTGACTAACATATTCAGACAGTGCTGCTTGTGAGAACTCATCTGTCTGCATCAGTCACCTCTGACTTGTTATCTGGCCATACAAGTTAGTGAGTGTTACTGCTGCAGCAAGCTGCAGTAACACTTCGCTTTTTCTACTGAAGTCAACTTTCAATGTTATTGTTATTGCAATCTAGATTTCTAGTTTGTCATCCATCAGATTGGCGAGTCAGTTTCTAGTTGTCCTTACTGTTGACCAGTCAAAAAATAGTAAATTACTCAGATATTAGGCCTGCAGCACAACATAAAGAGAGACCTGTTTGTTTTGTTTGGTTAACCTGATCAATGGACAACCATAAAATTATGGATAGATCAGCAAATCAAATGTTTTTTTGTTTTTTTTATGGATGATAAGCGTCACATAAAGCGGTTCCCGTAAAGTGTTGGAAGAAAGTGTTGCAGTGAGGTGTGTTGGTCACATCACCCGTACAATTGGGCGGACCTGCTTCAGGCTTAAGTGGTTTTAAGTGCTTGGTGAAAGGATTCACACCCACCAAACGTTTAGCAGAATTTGTCACACAGCTAACACAGACATTGCTTCAGACAATTTACTTGGACTTTTTGCAACAGGTCAGCAAAGGTCAGTAAAGTGGAAGGAAAATTGATAGTTTTCTAACTGGTGTAAAAAATAAAATTGGAAACATGTCCTGTTCACTTGTATCCACCCCTTGTTGTTTTGATACTCCCAGTGCAACCACGTACGTTCACTAGTAAGAACCCACCAGTTTGTGATGCAAGTTAAATCTAAATCCAGTTGTGAAGCCAGAGGCCTGGCAGAGGAAATTGCTGAACAAATGGCATCATGAGGACCAGAAAACTCAGAAAACAGGTCAGGAAAAAGGTTAAAAGTAGAAAACAGTAACCCAAGCTTTCAAAAGAGAGCTGTTCAGTTCAATATTCAAAACCAAAAACATACCAAGACTTGAATGTTCATCTAAACTGACAGACTGAGCAGCATAGCATTACTTAGATAAGCAGCCAAGAGGTCTTTAGTGACTCTGGAGGAGCTGCAGAGATCCACAACTCAAGTGGAAAACTCTGTTTGCAAGACAACCATCAGCCTTGCACTACACAAATGTGACATTTCTAAAAAAAAAAAGAGAAGAAAAAAAATCTATTATTTAAAAAAAGGCTTGGTCTGCAGTTTTCCATAAGGTAACAAAGAAAACAGAGAAAAGATGGAAGAATGTGTGCTTGTCAGATATGATCAAATCAAAATTTTTAACTTGAGCGTGATTGAATGCACCAACCACATCACAAAACATGGCGGTGGCAGCTGAAGGGAGTTCTTTCTTTTGCAGAGACAAACAAGCTGATCAGAGGAGATGAGAAGGTGGGTACAGCACAGGCTCATCCAGGGAAATGACAAAAGGTTTGAGGGTTATGAATCCTGCAGGACAATGTACAGTTTAGAGCTAAATGTCTCATTTATTTGATATAAGAGCAAATATTATCACAGGATTTTAGCTTTAAAACCTCTCTGCAAAAGCTGCTGCTCTCTAAAGCACAGTAGGTCATTTATTTAAAGAGTAAACTCGGTCTTAAAGAGTTTCTCTTTTGGGTCGGAGTAAGTCAATACATACCAGAAACAAACCTTTGTCCCAAAACTATCAGCGGGTCTTTAGGTGGACTAGATAAAGCAATTAACAAAGATTGATGAAACCTTGGTGACTGTACAGAAGAAAATATGCCTGTTCTCCTCATGACTCCGGGTTGACCCCTGTTGGCCTGCATCATCCCACCCCCAGCCTGACGCCAGATGTTTCTCCGCAACAGAAACTGGCCAGAGCCCAACATGGAGATAAAGATAACTCTCTCTCTCTTTCTTTCTCACACACGCATACACAAACAGAACTGGAGAGGCTCACAACTCAAGCCAAAACCATTGAAAATGGATGGTGAATATATGAAAATGAACACATAGGATGTACTGGGCTGAGAGGGGGATGTTGTGTATGACACAGTGAACAATGAGAAGCTGAAGAGTTGCCTTGATTGAAAGCACACACAAAAAAAAAACAATGTAGGCCGGTGGTTCAAGGCTGGAAAAACTTCACTCAGGCCACAATCAATCAAACGCTCATTAACTGCCTGTTCCTTTTGTCAGACACACTGTGGTCGGACTACGATAAAACAAGCAGCTAATCAAACATCAGTGGTCTGTAACGCTGTGCTCCTCGCCCATTTACATGTCTTTTGTCTCCGGGTGACAGAAACTTTACAGTATATTGCTGGCGTATTTGTATCGCTTTCATAAATTATAGATGCACACAAGAGATTCATCAGCATTTTATGTCTTGAAAAACTGCAGTGAGACTGGATGTTTAACTTTAGATTTCCTGAGCTGTCTCTGGAGTTCATCATCGTCCTGATGATGGCTTCCTAACAGCCAAAGAGACATTTCACATTCTGCTTAGCGTTAATGTTGACTAACGGCGGGCCACTAAGACAGTAAATCTACACCTCCTCTATTTGCACAGAGTAGCCAAATGACTGGCATGATCAAGTCGAAGCCTGCAGGTATTTAGGAATGCCTCATACATGCATAGAGACAGCAGCACATGCAGAAATACTAGCTGAGACCCAAACCGGCAGAACCCTCTCACACATTCCACAATGGTTTCCTCACAGGAGTGGAAAGAAACCAAACCCTGGCCTTTAAAAGAAAACAAATGGTGGTTCTGCCAAGCCCAGGGATAAAGTAGTGAGGAAACCTCCCTCGCTCCCTCTGTCCCCTCCTCCCTGCTCCAGTCCAGTCCCGCCTCCAGCCTGCACTATATCAACAGCCTGCCTCCACTATCAAACTCCACAGAGCCGCTCAGTCCACAACTGCCTAACGGTCCTCTCTCCTCTTGTCGTCTCCTGACCAGCAGACAGCCAGCCATCATGTTTTACCAGCAGAGCTTCGGCAGCGGCCCCTCGGTCGTCACCAAACAGACCCGCAGCTACACGTCCAGCGCTGCCCCCCACAAGGCCCACAGCGTGTCCGGCCTCAGCTTCAGGGGTGGCAACCGCATCTCCTCCTCCACCTCCAGGAAAATCTCCTCTGGGTTCGGCGGCATGGGATGCGGATTTGATCTGTCCAATGCCCAGGACCAGAGCACCATCCACCTGAACGAGAAGGCCACCATGCAGAACCTGAACGACCGTCTGGCCAACTACCTGGAGAAGGTGCGCTCCCTGGAGGCGGCCAACGCCAAGCTGGAGCTGCAGATCAGAGAGTACTATGAGAAGAAGGGCCCAGCAGCAGAGAGGGACTACAGCAAATACTGGGCCATCATCAACGAGCTGAAAGACAAGGTATGGAGTGTCGTGGCCTTTGCAAGTCAAATATTTGCACGGTTGTTAATGATTATGAGGTGGAGCTTTGATAGGATGCAGAACCTGATGTCCTGCAGAAGTTTTAGGAGTCTTAAAGACATGTTTTACATTTTCTGGGTCTTCAAAAGTTCATGCAGTACATAAGAAGTCAGAGTTAATGAAATATCTTTTTAGCTGCAATCTCACCTGTAGATCAAAATCAAAAGCAATCTAAGGAATGTGACTTTTAATGAACAGCTCAAAGAATCCCAAGTCTTCATCTGTTGCTTTCTCTCCAGATCAACGCTGCCACCATTGGAAATGCCAACATCCTGCTTCAGATTGATAACTCCAAACTGGCAGCAGATGACTTCAAAACCAAGTAAGACAAAATTTTCAAATGAGGCCAAACAAGCACTTTTTACTGGTACCAACTGCACCATGTTGATGATCTGGATTTCCACGACCTGATTAGATTCGAACACGAGTTGATGATGCGCCAGTCCGTCGAGGCTGACATCGCCAACCTCCGCCGCCTGCTGGACCAGACCACCCTGACCAAGGCCGACCTGGAGATGCAGATCGAAGGCCTGCAGGATGAGCTCGCCTACCTGAAGAAGAACCACGCAGAGGTGGCTAACACCGAACATCTCTTCTACAACCCCAAACGGGGAAGCAGAACAGATCTAATCCGTGCCGTAACCTAAATCTTTCAGGAACTCGCAGCAATGCGCTCTCAGCTCACCGGCACAGTCAACGTTGAGGTGGACGCCGCACCTCAGCAAGACCTGAACAAAGTCCTGGAGGAGATCCGCGCCCAGTATGAAGCCATCACAGACAAACACCGTCGGGAACAGGAGGCCTGGTTCAATGAGAAGGTGAGGAGAAGTTCTCACAAACCAACAAGTTAATGTAAATGTTTGGAGGCTCGTTCCCTCTGCAGTCATGTTTTTAAACTTCACAATTATAGAGACTTAAGAATGTGTGTGTGTGTTTTTATCCAGTCGGCAGCCCTGAACAAGGAGGTGGCCATAAGCACAGAAACCATCCAGACGTCCAAGACAGAGATCAGTGACTTGCGGCGCACACTCCAGGGTCTGGAGATCGAGCTGCAGTCCCAACTCAGCATGGTGAGCAAAAACCAGCCCCCCAAAGCACTGCCTTATCTGAGCAAAAATTCCCAGATCCAAGCCTGGTCGGGGCAAAATGAGGGAAGAGACAGAAGATAATGAAGGGAGGATAAGCTGGAGCGGAGGCTTTCCTGGAGGAATGAAGTTAACAGTGGGGAAGGGAGGAGTTCCTTCGCAGCAAGACGTTTCACAGACATCTGTTAAAATTTTGAAAGTTGTTAAAAAAAAAGAAAGCCGAAGGAATGCTGAAAAAATTGAAATCCTGTGGGTTATCTGTTCCCAGATGGTGTTAGTCACTCGCCACTCCCTGAAACAAACCTCCCTGCTGCAAACACATAAATCCATGCAGAATCTCATTTAAACCCAGCAGCTGGGTTTAAATGAGATCTGTCTTTATCCTCTCATAAAGACAGAGGAGCTGCAAAGCAAACAGCCATACCTTTGTGTAGGAACCTGCTGCATCCAGGGTGTGGCTGCAGCAGAAGATAACTCACAACAGCCAGAATCTCCAATGAGAAGACTTTAATACCTCGAGACTTCATCGCAAGAAGAGACAATAACGAACACCTTTCTGTTTATTTTTTATTTTTTCTTCTGTCCTGTAACAGAAAGGGGCTCTGGAAAACACGTTAGGAGAAACAGAGGCCCGCTACAGCTCCATGCTCTGCGGCTTCCAGAACACCATCAACATGCTGGAGGCAGAGCTCTCCAACGTGCGCGCTAGCATCGAACAGCAGGGCCAGGACTACAGGATGCTGCTGGACATCAAGACCAGGCTGGAGCAGGAGATCGCCACCTACAGGAGACTGCTGGATTCGGAAGAGACCAAGTAAACCAAGGTGCATTGATATTTCTTAAAATCTTTTTACAACAATTAAAGAAACATGTATCCTCATTGGATGTTTTCTTAAACTTCTCTCTCTTCTTGCCATCATTTCAGACCATCTGGCACAGGTAAGAGACACACACCTGCACAAACACTTTCTACGATAGCCTCGAACAAATTCTGTAGTAATTCTTCTCTGTTTCTTTGTCTCAGGAGGCTCAGTGTCCACCACTACGACTGTGCGTGAGATGGCCTGACTGGCAGGACAAGCTGTTCTCAGACTCACACACATACACACACACACACACTGTCTGTTTAGTAAAAGCTGTTACAATGAGATGAAAAAACTGTATGAAAGATTCCCGAAAAGAAAACCTCGGTGAATAAGAAGAAGATTCAATGTACAGTACTGTGTGTGTGAAGGTGTGTGTTCATGTAAGACTTGTTTGCCAAATAAAATCTGCTGGTTGAGATAAGAGTTTCTCTATTTTCTTTGACTTCACTTTGACATTGTTTTTCCATGACATAGTTTGGTGTTTATGCAGTCACCATGGCAGCAGCTGCACTTTTTGGGGAGGTGGGATGTGGAGATTTTTTTCTTTTTTCTTTTCTTTTTTTTTTGAGGAAATCTGTCTTACGTAATCAGGCTGCTGTCAGGAAAAGGGTGAACAATAGTCAAGAGTTGGAGTCTGGAAAGTATTAGGATCTGGAGGAAAGGCCACTCAGCTACTTTTTATTAGCAAAAAAGTTGCATGGCTTTACAAATATTCACTCTCTCCAAACTATATCATATTCAGTCAAATTAGAACAACATATTTCAAAGTGTTGTCTTGGATTTTTATGTGATAGACGGACACAAAGTTGGTCATAATGTCTTGTAAAGCCACTGTTTCATTTTTTAAGTTAGAAAAGCTATCGACAACAACTTAACTCAAGTGTGGAAGTAATACTACCAAGAAAAATGATCATTGAAATGTCATTAATTGCATTTATTGAAAAGCTGGGGGAAACCTTCTCAGCATCATGCAATCATGAACTATGATGGATAGACCATCACACCACTACTATGTTTATAGACCAACTCTATTGATCCCTTAATTAAAATCTCTCTGATAACATGAAGTATTGTAAAAGATCTCAAGAAGCAGTTTGTCATGCATCAATCCGAAGAGCAGATAAGAAACAAAGTCATTGATGTCTATCTCTATGAAAAAGGTCAATCAGGCAATTTCTTGTGATTTGGGACACCAGCGAACCACAGTTAGAGCCATTATCCACAAAGGGCGAAAACATGGAAAAGTGATGAATCTCAGTCCAAGAATGCATCCATGACTCATCCGGAGGGTCACAAAAGAACCCAGAACCAGATCCGAAGTACTGCCGGCCTCACATGCTTCAGTTGAGGTCAGAGTTCACGTTTTAACAAAAAGAAAAAGACCAGCCTTCATGGAAGAGCTCCAGGACTAAAGCCACTATTGAACAAAAACAGAACAAAACCTTGTGTCATATTTGCCAAAAAAACCACATTGATGATCCTCTTTCATACTTTTGGAGCAGTATTTTGTGGATCGATGAAGGTGGAGATTTTTAGAATGTGCGTCTCATAACCTGTTGAGTAAAACTAATGCAGCATTTCAGAAAAAGAAACATCATGTTTGCTTGCCGTCAAACATGGTGATGGTGTGATGGTCTGTTCCAGCTTTGCTTCTTCGGGGTCCAGAGAACTTAATGGACCCATCAACTCTGCTAGACAGAATAAAGGCTCTACCACGTCCACTTTACAATCCTACAAAGTGGACGTAGTAAGTCAAAATTTCTCCACAGTGATGCAGATTGATAGCCAGTAACCAAAAACTCAATGGCAGTCTTGGTCGACAAGGGGTGACGGGTTTAGGGGTAATTAGCTTTTGATGTGGGTTAGGTTGATTTGGGAAACTTCTTTGTAAACTGCTTCTTAACTTTGTTCTGAATGTTTTCCTCAGATGATCTGATACATTTGAAGGGGGCAAAAACTTTATATACCAGTCTGTAAAACCCCTTAAAATTAGATTACATTGGTAGTTGTAATGTGTTCACCTGTGGAAACCTTTAAGGAGTTGAGAACTTTTGCAAGACACTGTAAATGGCTAAAATAAAATAAAACAAATGACCACACAGTTTGCCTGGAGTGTTTTTTTTTTTTTAAAGAAAGACACACCCAAATGGTTGACTAATCTTTGCCCTGGCAGCTTCTCAGCCCAGGAACATCGAGTCTTTGTAACTCCTGTCACCTAGAAACAAGAACACGCACACACAGCTGAGGTCAGAAACCCGTGGGATGAAACAATGCAAACAGTGACTACCTAAACAAGAGAGTCATTGTGGAAACAGGTGTTATCAATGCAGGATTCTGACTTGCATTGATAACACCTCTTATTAACTTAGATTGATGCCAAAACACCAGAGAGCCACTCTGGGTGGACAGCCTCGTCTGAAGCTGATGGACTATGTTTCCCTTGTGCAAGCCTGGCCTGAAATTACAGAGAAATCCTCTGAGGGGTTCGAAATTCTCAACTGATGGAGTAATAGTAGACAATAGATCTCACTGCAGTTTTTAACTCTCTCAGAGGTGCTTCATGTAGTCGTGTCAGGAGCACATCAGCGCCTCTTTCACACTAAATGCAAAGTACTTTAACTTATCTGTCTGGTTTTGTAGGTAAATCCAGGGTAAAGGTCATAAAAGATGGGTCCATTTTTCCTCACTCCTGTTTATCAGGCCAAGCCGCTTGCTGAAATATGCTGCGTTTCCTTTTTACGTCTGTTTAACGCTAAATCCTCTCTGTTGTATTACCAGCATTCAAATAGTCAAGGTGCCCTCTTGACCTGTAACTCTGTGACCTTCTTACACTGTAACAATACATCCCCATAAACCAGTAACACATTCTGTTGGGCGCCATCTTGTGGCTCCGCTTGGGTGGGTCACTGGTGGAGGGGTTGTCTCGTGTGGCGGTCTGGCGCTTGGGGCTTGTTGCATCTGCCAGCAAGCAGTAAATTGGTGATTTGACCTGATGGGCGACGGGGTTGAAGTCTTTCGGTGGGTCGTATTCTTTTCCTGGAATTTATGGGGCGAGGATTGCCAAGTGGGTGAAGGTTGGTGGAACCACAGTCAAACTGCCATTTTATGTCGACCTTGTGTCTTTACTCACAAAAACTGTGTTTTATGAAGGTTGTATTTCCAAAGCAGTTGCTCTCATTGAAAAATTCTCAAGCTTTCATTGTCAGAAAGCAAAACACATCTGGAAATCCTTCCTTTTAGTCTATTTCTGAATCTGCCATCACTTTTAACCCTCTGTTTACCATCAAATTGGCAGAAGATAGAACATTACTAGAGTTCATTTATTTCGCACTGATTTTTTTCCTTTTTAGCTCTTAAAAACAAACTATAAAAATGCATCGCGCAAAGACAGAATACAATAGAAATACTCCTAGCTGAACAGAAATATTGAAAGTTGAAGTTGGTTTCGAAAAGGGGTCAGAAGCACAAATTTCCCACACATTTTAAATAATTTCTTAACTGCAGGAACAAAAAAATAAAATAAATGGGAGCTACCTTAGCACACTTGTGGTCAAAAGAGGGTAAAACAGCATAACATTAATTCCAAATAAAACCCAGACTCCATTTAATCATATTAAATGACAAAATCTTTAATCACATAATCGGAAAGGTAAAACTTAGCCTCGTAACAGCTTCTCCCGACACTGTGAGCGCAACATAAACTCAGTTTAATTTGTTTCTGTTAAAGGTTGGGGCTGGAGTTTACAGTTCCAATGTTTTTACACAAAACAAAGTCAAAGGCAGAGTCAGGTTTAAAGTAGGGACAGACATAGCCTGCATTACCAGTATTACTTCATAAAAGACCAGTATTGACCAGTATTAATTCATAAAAGATGGTAAGAACTGGTCACAATGTGACTACCGCTGACACACAGAGTCACCCAGCAGTCACTCAGAACCACCTGGGGGTGAAATATACACTCATTCATTCAGGGAATCATTCATTAATGTCATCAAGATATTTATTTAATAACACTCAAAAATGTGAGCTTTATTGTGCAATGAGTTACTAGACAACGCTGGTTAACCGTGAAGTGGGATTGTTCCTACTAAGAATACATATATAAAGATAAATAATGTGCACTTCCATTGTTATGTGTGGCATCAGAGCGATAACCAAACCTCTTCAACATCTGGGCCACATTATTGATAAGTGAGTTTAATGTACACTGGAAGGACTATGATGCATCCTTTTTGGAAGAAGGCAAAATTCTCCAGATGCAGCTTCCACTGTAGACTCAGATATCTGTAAGGTCTATTGAACAGCAAAATGGAAAAGTACTGAAAAAACGAACATGGTTACTACTTACAATATTGTCACAAAAAACATCTCCTACACTGTATTTCTTTAACTGGGCATCATTGCATGCCTTTCTTCTTCTGCTCTTTACTTTCTTTATGTCAACAATGTTAGGCCCCTCGTTTCAATCTATTGCTTATGGAAAGCTTTCACTGTTTTAGGTGCATATGCCATGCTTCACATAACCAGCTTTCTGATATCCAGCTTTTCGTTGCAATCAGTTTAGCATACTTTCTGAAATCAACTTACTTCAAATGATCTGATTTAGTCAAAGCAAAGTTTTCATGTGTCATCAAGGGAAAGTAGGAAATGGAAACACCCGACATGTCAGGAACAAAGGCAGCTTTGAGAGCCAGGTGTTCACAGGAGGGCAGGTGTGGTCTAATCCACGGATACCGAGTGGTGGCGTAATGCAGAGTACACCCACTCCTCCAGCCTTAGTGACCTATCTGAGCTGGTGAAAGCTTGAAAAAGTCTATCCTTTTAGTTTGTAATAGTGAACATTTCATATGTCTCGTTCAGCCCCGTGTCATGTCCTTAAGAATATCACCTTAAGGATTTGGTTATTTTCATTGACCAGAGATTGACTCAGTCATGTAACAAGTCAGGGCGGGTTACTGTGTGGCTCTATGACGAGGCAGAGCTTTAGCAAACCAGTACAAGGTGGGTCGGTCGAGCTTTACTCATCTTGCATTCCTTCCCATTTCTTCTCAACACTACAACATATTATCTCTAAATATGTAATAAAGTCATGATTACTGAGGCTGGGCAAGGCTTGGCAAGTTTGTTTGTCTAACATAATTCATTTACAGGGTACTTCAAAGTGCTTAACAGGTAACCATAGAAACAGACATTCAGACGTGATAGAGGTGAAACGTAAAAGTATGCTTTAGCCTTTATGGAAAGTAACCAGTAATATCTTCAGCCAACAGTTTCTGCACATCTCAGGCTTTAATGTTGATCATTGCAGAGTGAGGAGGAAGAAAGATTATTCAAATCCTTGAAATAAATTCATTTTTATATCCAATTTCATGATGCTCTACTCTCAGCTAAAAAAAAATCTCGTTTGTTTTATTCTGTGCAGTTCTAAGTTTTTCCCAAGTCTCCTCTCCAGCTGATTCTGATTGCATTTTCATGTAAACTTGCAAATACTAAGGAATGCAAAAATAATACACTGAATAAAAATATAAATGTCCCATGTCAAATATAAGAGTTTTATGAACATTTGGGTTATATAATATATAGAGAAACTCAAAATGTATTTTCAGTAATTACTGATCGGCATTAATAACATTGTGATATGGCCATTATGGCGGATTGACGGGCCTTTGAACATGATAGGGATCAGGTTGAGGAATTGGCTTTTCGATATCTTGTGTGTCCTCTACCTGCATCCCTCAGAGCAACGCAACACATGGAGTTGATCAGATTGTCTATGGTGGCCAGTGGAAGGTTATTCCATTTCTCCTAGAGTACCACATGGAGCTGACCCACATTGCCAGGAACTGGAACACTGTTCTGGACACGCCTACCCAGAACATCCCAAAGATTCTCTATTGGGGACATGTGGCGAATATGCAGGCCAGTCCAGAACATCAATGTCCTCAGTTTGAAGGAATTCCTTGAAGATGCGGGCAACATGAGGTCGTGCATTGTCATGTTGAAAGGGGATGTCATGCTAGCGCACAAACGGCACAACAATTGGGGTGAGAATCTCGTCCAGATATCTTTGTGCATTAAGGTTCCCTTCAATGAAGTGCAATGGTGTTCTATACCGGTATGTGATGCCTGACCACATCATAATGCCACCACCTCCTCGAGCAAAGCTGGGCACAACATTTGCATCTGCAAACCGTTCACCACGCGTCGACACAACTGGAACCTGGATTCATCCGTGAACATCACTCTTCTCCAGCGTGTCAAGGGCCATCGGACATGTGCATTCACCTAAGCAAGTTAGCTTCCTGTAGGCGGTTACGGACAAGTCTGAGGTGTGATGCACCTGTTGTGCAGACCAATAGTCTCATCAGCTGCGTGTGTCTCTGGTCTCAGCCGATCCCTCAGACGGACGAGCCGGATGTGGCGATCTTGTGCTGGAGTGGTCCCATGTGGCCGACGAGGGCGAGGTCGATTTGCAGTGGTGCCAGTATGTTGGACACTAACTCTTAAACAGCCTATGGTCCGATAACGGACATTGAGCCGTGCAGCTACTGCTCTAGTGGAAATCCCTGCATCTACCATGCCAAAGGCCCGGTCCCGCATAACTTGTAACATCTGAGGCACTATGACTTGTGACAAAATTTGACATTTTGTGGTGGCCTTTTATTCTCCCCAGTCCAAGGTTTGTCCAGCTGTTGCTCATTTTGTCTGATCACCCATTAGACATGCACCACCCATGCACTGAGTAGAAAAACCACTCACTGAGTAAAGCTCACTGGCCACAAGTTGGATTAAAAATTATACACAAATCAAGAGAAATATTACTTTTGCACAATAAAACCTCAGCAAATGTTCATTCACAGTTGTTAACTCCACCTGGCATCAATATTTGACATGGGGCGTTTATATTTTTGTTCACTATAGTTCAGTCAAAATATTTTCCCATACACAATCTCTGCAACTCGTCCAGATTAACCACGGGCCTCTTGACTTCTCATTCATTTGCTCCTCTCCTGCCTGTTTAGGTGGACAGTCGTGTTTTGGTGCGGCTGCACTTGTGCCGTGCTCAGTATTGTCAGATGAGGGATTGGATGGTTCCACATCTTCCTCCTTGCCCTGGCTGCTGTGTCCCTTGGTTTCCAAGATTCTGTTTGTTCATGAATTTTCTCTAACAACCTTTTCTGACAACTTCAATTTTCCTCCCACTTAACCACCATGCGCTGCTTTGTGTTGGTCTGTCTCGATAAAACACATTTAAAGTCTGTGCTTGCATCGCGATAAAACGTGAAAAAGTTCGAGAGGCATAAACATCGCAATTGACTATTGTAATGAGTAACTATTTTGACATCTGCTGGTAGATATGCCGGGTATGCAAACGACGTAATTTCTGCTGCCTTTTAGGACATTCAGTCTCACCAAGGGAAGCCAAACCTCAGTTTCACACTTGGCAACAATGTTGTTATGAATACACTGAATAGCTATGAGCTGCAACATTTTTTTAAAATTATTATTATCTGTACTCTCATTTGATGATGTATCACTCAGATTGTTGCCTTAAATAGAAAATCTTGAAGATGCAGATGACAGGAGTGCAAAGGTTTATCTTTGAAAAGCCACTAAAATGATCTACAAAACCACTTGGAGCAATTACTAATGCTTTTATCGCCCTTTTAAAGTCATACCTAGTGCTGCAGGGGCATAACTTGAACATTCACAAGTTGCGTCGTGAGTAGTAGAGAAAGGATTTAAGGCTCTTTAAATGGAGCCAGATGATGCTTGTTTCAGAGTGAAGTTCAACAGATGGAAAATATTTTTGGTTTATTTGTAATTATGATCCCAGGCTGGCGTAACCCTTATTATTGTATTTTGGAAAATAATCACTGGCAGCATGCAAATGATTTTGTTTCATTTTTTGTTTGTTTTATCGGTTTTCTCAACTGTTCAGATGGCACTGTCTTTTCTTTGGATTAAATTGAGGTGTGACATAAGATAATAAAATAATAAAAATGTTTTCTTCCCTAAGTGTAACAAATCAAAATTACTTTAACATTGCACTTAAATGACCTTTGCGTAGCTAACTATTCCTGAACCCTGAGTCGGGGCCACATTTACATTAACCTCCTACAAGCCAAAAAAAAAAAACTGGTTGGACTTGGCCCCGTTAGGCAGTGTAACAAAAAACACCGGCATGTTTCGAACACTCACGGCTCTATCTGCTCCCCGAGAAGCTTCCTGTTTTTTAGGCTAGCCCGGGGCCACAAGACGAAGTCATGAGAGTGGAAGAGAATCTGTTTGATGCCAAATATTTGACACATAACCAAAGTTCAGCCACAGTTCCTACATGCAATGGCTGTTTACTGTTGAAAAGTGCAGTATTATGTACAGCCCTTTCAGGTTGCCATGAATCAGTTCTCCAAGAATAAAAAGAAAATCATATCTGAAAAGGCACAGGAAGGAAAAGAGTAGCTCAACAAACCCTTAAAAAACGTAATTTGACAAACGTCAGAGCAGAACCAACAGTATCTGAGGACAATGGCTAAGTTAGGCTTCCAATCTAAACAGCTGGAATGCTAATCATCATGAACATTGATGTAGATGATAGGATTTGTTTTTGATATATGACTCATCGTCTCTGGCTGCATTATGTCACAAGGTGGAGGTGGTTGTTGCTAGGCCTCTTCTTTCTATTTGGAAAATTACACCAACAAGTTAATTTTCTTTTCCCTCCATTTTTCATGAACACAATCTTAAATGGAGACAATGAGTTGAAATTATTGAGACTCAAAATCTCTCCTGGACTTTTTCTACCCTCTTTTAATTCTTTTGAACCTAATATTGTGAATTGTCAGGGAAAGATGAAGGTGCGCTGCTCACTAAGAGAGACAGACATTCATGCAATAATCACAACTGCTGTTGGAGCTACAGCCCCAAAAATTATACTTTTGTTCACTGTCAACACAATTAACACTGATCTAACAGGCTCCATCAGCTAACTGATGCTAAATCAAAATAGTCCTGGCAACAACTGAGCTACTTCCCAAATTGAAACAAAGGGAATTGATAGACATCTCCAGTGGTTTAGTTAATTGAAAGGATTTGTACTTTTGTGACTACAGTACATTTCTGTATACTTTAGTATACAGTATGTAGTATACAGTATACAGTATGATTAAATAGACTCCATAATAATACATAACATAAGGCAAATTACAGTCTTGCTTGCTGCTCCGCTTAGCAAAGGTTTAACTCTACAGCAGGACAAAACGCTGACACATGAACATGAGTTGAGCTTTAACTGAATCTCATGTTTGAACTTTGATATATTTCTGAATCTGCCTTAAAAAATAAACATTTTATACCCACTACGTTAGTCAGTCACTTACATGAACGTTTTTAACTTTAAAGCACCGGAAGACAGAAGAAAACAGTTTTCTTTAAACTATTCCCATAGCAGGCATGTTAGCCTATTTGTCAGTGTGGAATATAACCGGGTTGCATTAACCTGTCATATCAGTGAAATGTTTGCTTAAGCTAGTCATGTCTGCAAGAGTTAAGCAGGAGGCTGACAGCGTGCTCATCCCCAGGAATGTTGATGTCACTGGGTCAAGAAGGAGATTAAACAGCTGGAAAAAGAAGAAGCAGTTTTCACTTGGATTGGAGTTGGGGAGGGGGTTTCTATTCTGGAGAAGTGTTAGATTAACTCACATGCTGAGAGGAATGCCTAGCCTCTTTGCTAAAAGGCGTCCGGCACCGTATGGCATCGGACCTCGATGCGAAACTCCCTGCTGCAGCAAAGAGTAGGAACAAATGAGAGGTAGAGACTGGAGCAAACCCACAATCAGGGCTTTTCAGCCGATGCCAAGCATAAAACAGTTATGGCCTTTCATACATTTTCGTGCCCGCTGATCCTCCCAGCAGTGTATTCAAACCGTAAAAATACACTTTTCATTCAGCGCATTGTCTTCCACGGTCAGTTTTCTTTATTACCAGTCGTTGTTGGCATCACAGAGAGAGAGAGAAAATTAACCGGTAGAGCTGGTTTAAAGAAACGCCCTTCATAAGACTACACGTAACTGCAGTAAACACCTAATGCTGCTGCAAGTCTGAGGCAGCAGCATTACACAATGCAAATTATAGTGCAGCAGAGTAACACTAAAACTGCACCAATTACCTGAGCCGATGTTTACCTGGGCACAGCATAAACTGCTTGTGTTATTTATTTTTTATTATTATTTTTTAAAGTGCATCTGCTTAAATCTCTCCCAAGTCACAAAAAACCTGGAGTGGTATTAACTACTCCGTATTAAGTACAGAATCAGATCCTCTGTGAGGCCCGGTGAGGCAAACTTTCCCTCACAGAAATGCCACTGACTGTAAACACGTGGTATGACTGTATTTTTCCTAATTTTCCGAGTGTAGTCTAAATGTTGGCATAATGGCATTCACTGTAGCAGTTACATAAAACGAGTTTCATGTTCTCTAAGTACATTTCCGTAGTTTTTGCCTTAAGAGAACAGAATAAATAGAGCGTTGACGTCTTGGATGTTTTACCTTAACACCTAACAGAGAAATTCTCTCCCACCACAGCAATAACAGCGCCCCCAGCTGATAGACACAGAGCAGAGGCTGACTCTTGCAAGACATAGAAATCCACATTTGCAGGACTGGAGCCATGTTTGAACCACATTCAAACCCTCAAAGAGGCAGACGTTGCTTCCGGTGACATCTTTTCCCTTGTTGGAAACTGTGCTGTGGACCTACTAAGAGCAGCAACCATAGTCAACACAGTTTCTGGGGATTTTTTTTATTTATTTTTTTTAGCTTTTACGTGATTAATGTGTCAGTTTTACAATAAAGTCTATAAGATAAACCTGATGCAAATGTTTTGGCACTGCAGGTCCTGCTATATGACCAAGAAACCAATGTAAGGTGACCACAATCTGGGATTTTAATTGGATGACGTACAACAGGAAATCCCCAAAACACAACGCTACGCATTCAGTGTGTATGATTATTATCTGTACTGATTGTTGAGCTGTGTGGGGTTGCAGTCTGGATCTATTTTCAGAACAATCTCAGCTGAAAGTTTCCGACATCACGACACTGCCACCTGGAGGCCAATAGCTGAACTGTCCGTCATTTTGAACCCGCTAAGAAATCCATCCATCACCCTTGCCCCTAGTGGGGTCGGGAGTTGCTGGTGCCCATCTCCATCTGCGTTCCGGGAGAGAGGCGGGGTCACCTTGGACAAGTCACCAGCCTGCCGCAGGGCAACACAGAAACAGACAGGACAAACAACCATGCAAACACACACACACACACCTAAGGAGAATTTGGAAAGACCAATTAACCTGTCATGTTTTTGAACTGTGGGAGGAAGCCGGAGAATCCGCAGAGAACCCACGCATTCACAGGGAGAACATGAAACTCCGTGCAGAAAGACCCCGGGCCGGGAATCGAACCCAGGACCTGCAAGGCAACAGTGTTACCAACTGCGCCACTGTGCAGCCCACCGCTGAGAAATCATTTCACTTTATTCTAAGCTCACTAAATCACTACGAACAGTAAAACTGAAAAGTATTCATTTGAGCAAGAATGTTTTGTCAATGAGGAGAAATTATTGTTCAATTTAATACACAAATGTTCCAGTTTATGTGAGGGGGTTTGTTTGCATATGCCACGTCATCCTGACAATATGAGACAGACAATCGGTGAAAAGAAATCTCCGCTTCCTCCCAGTGAAAAGCAACCAATCAAGGTCAGGAGTAGGGTCTTAGTGTTATCAATCATCCCCATGTACATGCTGCTTAATATGCAAACGGCTGAGAAAAAGCTTACCATTCCAGGAACGCCATCTATCCGTCGTCATTGGTGACCATGACAACTTGCCTGAGCCTTCATGTGGGGGGAGAGGTTGTAGCGTAGCACAGAGCAACTGGGAGAATCTGAGCAGCTGGTACACAGGAATGATTGATTGTGCCAAGACCCTCCCCCTGACTCTGATTGGTTGTTTCTGACAGAGCGGTACATTTGTTCAGATAAAGAAGGCAAAAGAGCTGGATTTTTGATTATTTGTCTCTCATTATACTGTGACCCAAACTCAAAGTGTAACTCATTATACTCTGACCCAAATAGTAACAAATATTTGTTAGTTTAACAGATATGTAAAATAACATGTTTTGTAAAAGTTACTGTAGCTTTAATATTACGATTGAGAATGATAATCTGAACTGAAGAATTTTTCTGTGATTTTAAATTGTTGCGCAGCTTTAAGTGCTTGACATCATAGTCGTACTGCCAGGGGTTCAACATCTCTGACAGGCAAAAACATCTTGGTTGAAACATTTCCTGGATAAACATGTCATGTGCTTTCTTCCCCACTGACCTTTTCCCTCAATAAATACCATCAGGTCCTGAAGCTCCTCATTCCAGCGAGAGGAAATGTTCTGGAGAACACTGACCTTTTCTTCTGACTCCCCAAAAGATACAATAAATCAGTTTTACACACGCCAACCATTATGTGAAGACTCCTGCTACTAAATTAGTCAGTTGCAGATTGTTAAAACCAGTCAGTACGAGATACTTTTCATGTGTATGTTATATATGGGATGGAAAGGAACTTCTCTGTTACTTCCCACAGATGGTAGATTGACCTGGGAAGTTACAGGGCTTTCAAACACGTCAAAGTCATTGTTGGTCCCCTTGAACCATCTTTGTATCGGTGCAGGATACATTGTTTCATGGAAAAGCTCCCTCCCTCTAGTGGATACTGTTTCTATGCTGGGGTATATTTGGCTTTGCAACCATAACAGTGTTTAAACATGAAAACATCCTGGCTTCGTCCAATTGTGCACATTGTGAAAACACTGTTTCATATTAAGCAACCAAGTGTCCCGTTAATTCAAATGAAGAAAGCTGAAAAGTGATACATCAGACCAAGCTATAGCCTACTTTCCACATTCTAGTGCTGATCAGAAGCACCCTGAAAAGTAAAAAAACACACAAAAAAAACCACACAAATTGAAAAATTTTTTGCCTTTTTTTCCTAAAGCAGAGCATTGCTTTTTTCCCCCCAAATAGAGCAACATATGAACTAATCTTTGCTCCTCAGAAGCTCAGTTTTCAGTCCTTGGATAAGGAGAAGTTCTGCATACCACACATTTAGAACAACCCACAAAAGATGTCATCCATCTTCTGATGGATGACGGTGCCAAACAGTTTCACTGACATGCTAAATCCAGTCCAGATTTCTTCACAGTGCTTCTGTGACTTCAGGAGATGATGCTGGAAACCTCACAGACAGAATTCATCCATGTGTACCTAGAACAGAGTCTGAGAACTCTACAGTATATTCCTGATATAACTTTAGAACGAACATTTACCGCATGGTTTAATTTCAGGAAAGCAGAAATTATGTGTTGAAGTTGCACCTCTGTGAAGAAGCTTTTATCTCCTTATGAAATGGGGCCCATTTTTTGACACACTTACATGTTTCTGATCAAACAAATGTTAATATCAACCAATAACATTTTCAGACAATTTCCTGCTCTATGCTTTGTTGGAACAGCCAGAGGACCCAGACAGTGTTTACCAGTGAACAAAGCAAGGTTAATAAAGGTGTGAATGAGTGTTTGATCTGTGTTTGAAGTGCAGTTCAATTAATTTATGTTCACAGTTCACCACCTAAACTACAAACTAAATTCGCAGCTCCAACACTAAAACTACTTGCAAACGATCGCCAGGCCCACACAAACTTAGCAGTCAGTAAGTGCACATCCTGATAGAAAGTGCCACCACTGTCTGCTTGATATAAAATATGTGAGCTACCCTCATGAACATTTGAATGCATTTATGCACAACGCTGCCAACGTATCCCCTTTGGCATTAAACAGAGCAGAGACCCAGAAGGCAAGTTTCCGCGTCCAACATCAGTGTCTGACCTTGCAAATGCATTTGTGGAACAATCAAAAACTTTCCTAAACCTTTTCAGAAGGATTAAAGATATTATAGCTGCAAAGGGTGAACCAAAGTTTTGTGTTACATTAAAATGAGTCACTTGTAAAAATTGGACAACTTCTTTGAATAAATTTTTAATGGTTTAGATCAAACCTTTCGTCACAGAAGACGCACAAGTCCAATCAGTTTTGCCAGTTTAATTTTATAGGGGAACCACAGGTACTTTCAAAGGTTATACAGCGCTGTACATCTGGGAGCCGCACTGACTGACTTGATAGTCATCTTCTCCCTTTAAATACTAATTATTTAAATGTTCTATAATCTGATATTGATACAGAGATACAATAAAAGCTTGTGTAACTGGTCCTGCAGTGTTACTGATATGTCAATGTTGGGACTGTTTTCTTATATTTTGTTGTTGTCTTTTTTTTTCCAAAAAAGGAAAATAAAAAGTTAGGAGGCAGAAACTGCCAATCATATAATCCTGTATTACTCCCAATTCACTCACACAATAGAGAGAAAGAGAGACAGAAAGGGAGAAAGAGGGAAACAAAAAAAGAAAGAGATACAATTGTCTTGTTCTGAAGGCTGGTCCGTGATGGAAAGGGGCATCAGTTCATAGTGAGGTCCAGAAAAGCGCAAATGATCATTTGCGCATTCTGGGACCTTGACTCCTACTCCGCCCGACCCCCCCCCGACCCATTCCAAGGCTCACTTCCATAGCTGCGTGCTCAGAGTCTGACCGGATCCAGCGGCAGTGGCCCAACCGCCCATGGCTGAAGGAGGCTGACCGAAGGCCATCTGACCCCCGGCGCCGTTCAGAGTCATCCCTGACATCTGCTGGTTCACCTGGGGAAGACACAGAGGGCGGTCAAGAGGGACATCAGACAGAACCAGCACCGGTCCAGCTGGGTCCAGACTCAGCCACATGTTTAATACAGACACAGGCAAGTTTACTGTAACCCCCGTTAAAGATGTGTGAAGAACTTTCCACGCTTTGAGTTTTTTATTTTCAGGGTAAAATTCACATGATAAAATAATTGCTGATGAAAATTACTGGTTATACTGAGAGAGGGATGTTTGACATTTTCCCTTTGTGCTAGAATGTGCAGAAATGTCTGTGCTGCATATTTGAGGTTTATTATTCTGCCGAACATCTGAACGTCTTCAGTTTTCTGGCACAGCCTGACAGATTTTTTTTTTCTTTCCTTTTTGCACATAAAATGTTTATTTTGTTCAGAGTACATATTGTTTAAAGGGAAGGAGGTGGAAGATTTCTACAAATGTCAGCATGTCTAATTTAAGAATTTAAAGAACATTTAATTGCTCACCATCACTATGCTGCTGTGAGCAGGATCTCACACCAAAATGATTTAAATTGAATATCCACATTGTAATAATTTGTTTCCCCTTACAGATTAAGCAAACTCATTGTAATTTTGTCAACTTAAAATTCAGAGCTAGTCTAATAAACTACAGCCTTCCTTAAGTACCCAAATTCTTAGCCAACTATTAAAATCTCTGAATATTCAGAAAGGTTACGCTTGAAAGCCCTTTACTCATGATGAAGTAGCTGACTAATAGCACACCAAATGTTTGGAAAATATATGTTAGAGTAGTCTTTCAAAAAAACAAAAAAAACAAACAGTAAAAGAAAACCAAAAACAAACAACAAGAAACAGGCCAGGTAATAAATCAAGAAATGCTTCTTCACAAATCATTTACTAGGTTGCCAAGAGTGTGTCCATATTCTATTGTTTTCCAACTTTCCGAGTTCCTTTTTTAACCAGAATATATGCTAGTCATCTCTAAAGTGTGATGAAAAGCTTTCTTTATATTTCTTTTGTGCATTTTTATGTGCAGCAGTTTTCCTAAATAATAATAACATTACAGAAATTATACTAATTCTACAGTTGTAGAACTGCTGCCACCCAGTGACCACTGAGTGGCAGTGCGAGCATATGAGGCGAATTCCACCTGTCATTAGCTAATTTGTAATGTTGGTATACAATTTTTCCCAAGGTATGAGCATGATTACCTTTGATTTTCAACTAATACTATTGCTGGAAGAAGAGAAATGTCTTCTACCTACATTAAATATCACAAATGTAAATTTTCAACATCTTCAGTTTTTTACAGCTTTGGTTAAGCAAATTGAGCTACATTTGTCCACCATTTCCACCAAATGCTTCTAATTTGTCATGCCTGTAATATCGTCTACTTGTTTTTGTACTTGTATATTTCCTGTAAAGACCTACACTTCTGGCATACTTTTCTCATATTCGGCGTTCTATTCCTTTGTTTCTCTTTGTATTTGTAAACACAGATGTTTCTCAAGAAAAAGATTTAAAAAAAAAAAACGAACTCCAGCATTTTAGCAGTCGCCGTACCTGACCCATGTTCCACTGAGCCTGCTGTCCCGGCTGGATGGCGTACATCCCCTGAGCGGGCATCATGCCTGCAGGCATCGGCGCACCCTGAGGTCCCATCATCCTGGGGGCCATTCCCATCATTCCGGTGGCGGGCGCGTTTCCCATAAAGCCGTTCGGCATTGTCATGCCCACCATCATGGCGGGATTGGGCCCCATCATGGCCGCCCCGCTCTGAGCCATCATTGCACCCATAACGGTGGTGGGCGGCACAGCTGCCCCCATGCCAGGAAAGGCCTGATAACCCGGGGTGGCCTGCACAGGAAACTGCATCTGAGAGGGGCCCATAAACATCCCGGCTGACAAGGGGGGAAAAAAAGAGAACAAGACGATTGAGGAAGTTTAACGGTGAAAAAAAACCTCTGACTTTCATTCAAAATAAAAAGTTTAAAAGTTCATAGCAGGTATGCAAGTCATCAATTAAAAAGTTTATATAAATTTGACTGATCTTATGATTGCCTAATGACTAATTAGTAAACTGCCATTTTTTCAAAACCACATCCTCGACTTTGTAGCTCATCAGTAGTTTTTGGTTGAGAAGCTAACGCTGCTCCATCATGCACTATTGAGGTAAGACTTAAGGAGTTTGTCCAGTGTTTAAATTTGAAAACAAAATGGCATAAAGTGCAATTTGCATTCCTCAACAGACTATGATTGGACGGTTTCTCTTTCCCTTTTTGGTATGTCTCCGCCATGTTTGCTTCTGTCTGAACTGGCTTCTCTCAAGGATGAGAGGTGGCACCCTCTTCTGGATGGAGGTGAAACTACAACACTGAAAGTAGCTGTAAGCAGATGTTATTAATCGATTGGAACTAATGTTAATCTAATGAACTATTAATTAACAATTAGTTGTAAGTTGATTAATTGTTTGCATCTTTAGTTCCCGCCGAGCATCCATCTCTAAACATCCATCTAACCTGTATTCATTGGATACAATAGCTGGGACTGTATTACCAATTTAACCATGATTTTCGTAAGCCATCACCAATGCATGTCCCCATATGTCCCGACTACCATTGTTGGAGTAATTTCAGTCCTAAAAAAAACAACACGTTTATTTTGGTCTGTTGGTTCTCACCAGCAGGGACTTGCTGGGACATGCTGTTTGTTCCATACAGTGACAGAATCGAGTCCTTGGACAACGGCTTCTTGGTTCCGTCCTCGACTTTAGTGGCACAACTGTTGTCACTGAACAGGTCCAGGTCGGCCTGCCCTGACCCTGAGCTGGCTCCGCCCCCCACGCATCCCGCAGCTGGAGCTTGTGTCGGAGTGCTGGCCGTGGTACCAGAGCTCCCCTGGAAGGAAGACAGAAAGCTGATATTAAAAAAACCCTATGAATGTATTTTTGTTTTTACTGATAAAAAAAATAAAAGCATTCCTTCTAAAGAGTTCACTTAAAGCATGCGATGCACTGAAACAGACAAAAACAAAACATTTTTTGTTAAAAAAGCACCATTCAAAACCAAATATTCATGACATTTGAGCCATAAAATGTCACGAATATTTGTTGGGTTTTTTTCCAGACTTTCTTATTGCCAGACTGTAGTTTAGAAGAACTGAGCCATATTCTTCATTCTGCTTTATCCAATCCAACACCAGATGAGCATTTGGATTGATGAATAGTGTTTACTAGTAACTACCAGTTTAACTGAGTTGGAAACCCTGCAAAAAAAGTGGTAGACATATAAACCAGAATCATCCCTGAAGCTTATTACTTATTACTAATATTATATGACCGAGTATAACTTGTTATGGGGACAATTATGTATATACATGAACATGTGAATTATACCAAATCTACAATTATTTGAAACATTATGTTCTTTCAAAAACTTCATAGAAGTTGTGTGTTGTATCATCACTGATTTTAAAAGCCTGAATGTTTCTCTGATAGGAACTGCATGTTTTTTCACCAACATGCTAAATTATCTCATCCATGAGTTTGCATGCAGAAAATATTGTCCCATAACATCTGCATCAAATACATTACAAGATAATAAGTGGAAGAGTTAGACATTTTTTAACTGAATTGTTTATCCAAACCTTAACCAATATGTGGACATATAATAAGAAAATCCACCATTAAAATAAAGTCTTCATTGACTGTTTAATGATGAGTAAAATTTTGCACTTTTATTTTTTCAACCAATATCAATAGTTACCAATTTTTTTCCAACGCATTTATTTCCAGTTTGACCAGCAGGAAGCCACTGCTACTGAGTCACGATTTAATCGGGTGTTTTTACCTGAGAAAACTGAGTTGCAGATGTGGATGATGGCAGAGGGTTGGACACCATGGGGCCAAATATATCCAGGTCATTGTTCTGGTTTGTGCTTGTGCTACCATTGTTAGCTGATGCTGCACCGGCGGGCGTGTCTGTCGCAGAACGGAAAACAAACTGGTTTTACAAGAGGAACTCAGCCTTGACAGAAGGAGCAGCATTCCTCCTGGTCTCAGTGAAACGCCTTCTGTTTCTTCACTTCATTCTACCTGTATTCATTAGAAATGGAGCATAACAATAAGACTGGAATGATATCTGACAATATCCCACCATTCAATTGGAAACAAAAAACAAAATAACAAGTGAATTCATGTTTACACAGATATCAGCTTGATGGTGGGTTGTCTAGCACAAGCCAGAGGCATGAGGAACCTAACACGGACTACTTGTTTCTGTTTGCATTTGATCCTGGTCTGTGTGTGATCGCAGATCTGTAATACACAGTGGGATTAGAGGCTTACTGAGGCAACTTCAAGTTCAGGGATTTTCATTATGACAAAGCTGGTTTGTTTGTCGCCATGGCAACTTGGGCCTGAAACTTAACCTGATTCACTGCAGTTCGTATTTGCGGAGAGGTTTAGTAGGTCGACGCACATCGAGATGCCAACCTCGGACCAATCGGTGCAGTTAGAAAGAAACACTGAAGAAAAAGACTGAGTGGGCTGAGGATGGACCAAAAAATGTAAACGTTTCATTTTCTGATGTAGCAGAGAAAGTGCTGAAGTCACAGGAGTTGTAAGGAGCACAGAGAAGCATGTCATATTCTCTCCCCCACCTGTTGCTGTTCAGCTGGTTCACCAAAGGCTACAACCACCTTGGCTGTAGGGAAATGTTTAGGGAGCCTCTCTCCACAAAGAAGAACACTTGTTTACAGAGCAGGCAATTTCCACTAAACTTTTTAGCGTTGAACTGGCGCATTACATACATTATGGACAAACGTTAGCAATTACGTAAAATGTAAAACCTCAAAAGAGTCTACGCCTTCAGGAAACAATACTTTCTCAACAGCGGAGAACCCAGGTCCTCTGTATGAAGCAAAGTGTAGAATTAGAGGCTGTTTTTTTTATCAGGCTGTAATTGTTGTTTAATGCAACAGAAACTGTCTTAGTACGGCATTTGGATTTCTTAGAGAAACTAAGTTGTTTCGTAGCAGCAAGTATTATCCACAAACAACTGCTTAAGTAAAGCCATGTTGCTGAAAAAGATATTTTCACACTACCATTTTCACAGTAGCTGTGGTCTATGTTAACAGTGAACCCAAAGCAAAAAATACATCAAAACTGTTCAACTAATTATTTTTTTTTAACGACAAGTCTTATTATCATCATTGCCGCATTCTTCTACACGTTCACATTTTTTTCTGACCTACAACTAACCCAAGTTTTCCTCATTCTTCTCTTTGTCTTCCACGGTAAGGACTTTAACGCCACGCTTGGCGAACTTTAGCATCCACAAATAGTTTTGGCATACAGAGTCATAGTCCACAACACCCATTATGAAATACAACCTATCAAATATTGCATCAAAGCATACTTTTGCCATTACAATGTAGCCCATATTAACATTACCATAGTGACTGCAATTTGATTTACTATGCAAATTACAACTCAAAATAGCGATATATTGCGGTTGGTTTTAAGCATCTGATTTTACAAAAATGTCAGAGAACCTGCTGCTGGTGTTACTGAAAGCCCACTAAATAAAGAACCTATTGGTGAAGAAAGTAACTGAGACCTGGTTACTCGAGAGACCTGGTCACTCGAGAGACCTGGTCACTCGAGAGATCTAGTCACTCTGGATGGATTTTAATGCCAGGTGTAAAACGTCAGACTCCATTCCTCTATTTTTCACTGAGCTCTCTGCAACCCTATTATTTTTACACAGTTACTCGAGGTCTGTTTCCTTTCAGGGAACACCCCTTTCCTTCTCTAATATGATTGGTTCCCTTGTTCCACCATGACCATTTTGCATAACTATGCACATTTATAAAGCTAGAAAGATCCAAGTTAATTTTTCCACCTTTCAGACATTGAAAAGCCTATCTTCAATGTTAAATGTTGAACCTTGTTCATGATCCAGGCCTCTGGTGTTTTCTTATTTAACTAAGCTTAACCAGGTCACTGCTACCAATCTGTTTTGCTTTTTGTTGCATTTGAAACTGAGCTGCAGATCATGTGAAACTCTAAACTTGTATCAGGGTTTTTGATCGAAACAAGAAGTTAAGAGGCCTGCCGTCAGCAGCTTTCGCACTTCCTCTTCCGAACACAAACACACAAAATACCATTCAGCTGTTTCTGATGTAAAGCAGCAGGAGTAAAGTTTAGCTAGAAGCTAAAAGTCTTCCGCTGCATCATGGCGGGAATCAGAATATATCAGCTTAATGCAAATGATGCCGGCTAAAGCAGCGTATCTGTTCTGATCGAGTTTGGCAGAGGAAGTTTTCTCTCTGACTCATTGGCTCGATCAAAACAAAGTGTGAAAAATGAATCTACCACAGTTGGGTAAATAGCGACTGTTAGGCAACACCATGACATGTTCCCCCTCTCCTATGGCCAAACACCAACATTTTTACTAAGCTCACATGTAAGTAAAAGATATTCCTGCAGTAGTTCAACTACAGTCCCAACACATGTGTGACAAGCAAAATGAAAATAAAACAGAAAACAATGCTGAATAGCATGTTTTTAAACCTACATTTCTAACTAATTACGTATGAGTTTGCACATTTTACACTCACCAAGGCCTAGTAGGTTCATAGGGGGCTCTGAAGACTTTGCAGGACTTATTTTGGGAGCTGGCCTGGACTCTTCACTCTGACAACAAAAAAGTATATTTTAAAGCAAAACTTAAAAGGCAGCAAAAGCAAAAAACAACTCAAATGGCTAAGTTTGAGTGTGCTCCAGACTCACCTTGGTGTAAGAAGACACCTTGCTCCCTCTGTCCGGCTCCTTCTCTTTCTTACTGTCTTTTGGCTGACGACACAGACACAGAAAAACCCTGAACAACTGAAACCACTTTTATCTTCAGCCTTGTCTGATAAGATGCCTAAAACAGGCTCAAGACAAACTGTTGCTACGGCAACCATGTGACAACGCCCCCTAAGATGCCTCTCTATTTTGTTCTCCAGAGACTTGTGGAGTTTTTACTTTACCTCCTTGACCATCCTCTGCACTGTGGGAGGTCAAAGTTTAAGTAGTTTTAAACTTTTAATTGTTACTCTACAGATGCGGGCAACTTTCTTGAATCAACCTCTACTCTAAAGGTAAGTTCTCTTGTTTTCCCCCATTTTTAGGGGTGTCTATGTTGACTTCAGTGTCTATATAGTCAAATGTGAAATATCTGGGTGGGTTTTTGTGCCATATGCAGTGTGCTTTCTAGCACACTGCATATAGCTCTCTTCAGTCTTAACCCTCATGGTGCCAATATTAAAAGTATTTTTGCAGAGCATGAACCTAGCCTTTAATAACGGGAGTGAGCCAGTGGTGAAAATGAATGAATAAATTTGCGCTTAAAGGGCTCAACACACAGGAAGCAACATAAACGTGTGGGGCTTGCGACGAGACACAAGAAAGTTGAGACATGTTCTAACTTTTTGTCTTGATTGTGCCCCATTGATAGCTAGAAAGGGTATAATAGGAGCTAGCTACCGGTAGTCCCAACTGCTAATTTTAGACTTTTTAGGGTTGTGCGGACAGTCTGCTCATAAAGTAAAAAAAATAAATATACATTTGAAAAATTATTCAGTTGCATGTATTTATACATGCAACAATTTCATCAACAATTTTGTTCAAAACAGTTTCTTTAAAACTTCAGAGTGTGACTATTCAGCTACAAAAAAGATAAACATAATCTTAAGGCTTTTTATCCATCTTCACCAGGGGTGCCAATGCTTGTGTAGGGGGAGCTTTATATGGATGCTTAATACGTACACTGCTTCTAATGATTGCATTCTTGTTGTAGTATTTCTTCTTTTCGTATTTATCCCTGATGAAGAATTCAACTGCTCTGAGGGAAGCACTTAAGGAGGAAACTGAGCAACAAAGATGCAGAACATAGACGCCATAACAGAGCATGGGAACGTTGGGTTTCTGTGACAGACGACGGCAAAAAGATACTGGTCTGTCTGAGGTCTTCTGAAGCTGTCTGGAAGGTTGGCTTCATAAAGCTGCCTGGCATTGGTGTTACCCATTTTCTGTATGCTCTGGAAAAAAAGGGGGAAATAAAAAAAGTGTAGAGTGAACCAGGAGATAAAATCAATGATATAAAATCAGAGTTATCAGAGGAACGTCTGTGCTGCTCCGCCATGTCTGAAAGTACAAGCAGCAGTTTTGCATCTAGTTTGTTTGGCAGAGCTTTGTCAATGTGGGACTTTTTTTTTCTCTCTCCAACACGTCATCTATATTAGGAATCCTGAAGTTGGGTAGCTTAAAAGTTTCACCAAGTGTTTTCTAGCGGCATTATGGCTCCGGTTCTCATTATGATTGTAATTTACTGCAAAAAAAAAAAAAAAAAAAAAAAAAAACTGGCAATGAGGTTTAACATCAAAATGTTAAAACAATAACTGAGAAAATAGTATGCTTCCCTGCCTCCTTTGTTTCTCCAGACGTATTTCTGTAAAGCACAGCTTAAATGATGACACAACTTGGTTTGAAACTATAAATCGACAGTTCAGGAGTATAATCATTTGTTTCAAATATATTTAGTCTAATAATAATAACAGTTGCAGTTTCTTTTCTGTCTGTAGAGTATCCTGAATTTTGCTGACAAAAATCACATCCAGTAGTTTTGACAGTGGAACATTTTTGAATTCTTCACTGGGATCAGATTTCAGCTGCTGTTCAGTTCAGTCCAGTGCTTTCTTTCCTACTTTCATTTCAAATGACACAACAAACAACAAATCTTTGTTTGATTTGTGGCTGGCTTGTCAGATTCCCATAGCTACAATTAGAGCTTTTAATTAGAGGCTAAACAACATGATAGTGTTTTTTTTTTTGTTTTTTTTTAAACAGCGTGGCTATATTTTTTTAATTTAGTGGCTGGTATTCCTGATAGATTATTTTATTTAGCCAATATAAAGTTGTTTTGTGGTTTTATTTGGAACTGGGATGAAAATGATGATTTCTATTCATCAATAAGCTGAAATTACCAAGCAATATAGCAGTAACTTATTTTCCTATAAGATTCCTCAGAGTAGGTTGCAATATTGAATAACTTTGATCAAGTTTGTTTAATAGAAGATGCGCTAGGATTTGGAAAACGGAAAATATGTTTTTATTTTTATTTTTTTTTAAACCACAAAATCAAAGTTTTGGTGTTTAGCATTGATTTCTTTGATTTTGAGTCGGCACATCAAAAATGAAAACAATAAATAAATACTAAACATTGTATTACTGTAACATGAACAGCCAGCTTACCAGACAGACAAGATAATTAGAAGCAGGGCAAACATTGTAAGTGAGTTTGGTTCTGTAGTTTTTTGCTCCATCAAATAAAATGATGCATAAGAACAAACCTATTTAGCTAATGCAAAGTGTAGATTCCACACAAAAAATGGAAGTACTTAATTTAATGTTAAGAATTTAGTTGTTGTTTTGAAAATGAATGGAAGCTGAATGCCTTTTTCGTCAAGGTCTGAATATTCTCAATTTTTGCAGGACTAATATTGCATCCTCCAGAAACTAATGTCACCTCTTTGATAATTAATAGAAATGTTAGAAATCAACGCATGAATATGTGGAACCACTATAAGAAGCCATGTCATATTGAGGATAATCTTTTTATGTTTTATGGCAATGTCTTAAATTTATCACACGTTCCAAAATGAAGTAATTGGCCATAAATTTCTCCAGAATGTCATGTTATAAATCCTGGTATCATTTAAAGGCTTTGACACGATTGGTCCTCCAATGCGCTTGAAAACTTTGCTGACCTACAGTCACACACAGGAACCGGTACCTGGATCTGTTCTGAGGTCCACTGGTCCAGGTTGACTGATTTCACTCTGGATATGTGTACTCCCAGGTTCCTGTGGATGCCTGCACACCGGATGCAGACGAAAACTCCCAGGTTCCAGGACGCCCATCTTGGACCTGTTGAAAACAGTGATAATGCGAGACGTTTCCAGAGGAACGACACCCAACATGTTCCATCATGCGTCTCAGTTGAGGTGCCAAAACGGAAAGCTTTAAAAATGTGTCCCAACATGAACACAAGCCGGGGTTTTCTAGGGAAGACGAGGCGGTGTTCATTAAAGCGGCGGGTACATGGAAGCAGCGGGGGAGCTTAGGTAGATTTACAGAAGTTAGCTCGCTGCTTAGCAACTTAGTTTAGCTTAGGGGGAAGAAATGTCAGCTGACCAGTTTGAGCCGTTTAGCTTAGAAGAGCGACGCAACGGCAAAGGCGGTGCTGTTATTTCTCTGCCGACAGATTTAAAAGACGACACGTTTTACACAAAGCCAATAAAACAGTGTGCGGGGTGAACGCCGCACCTTTCGCTTCGCAGTCGGCGCAGTACTTGTTGTCTTCCTCCCTCAGCATTTTGGACAGGATGGCCTGGTGCTGCTCGTTAAGTTTCTGGGCCTTCTCTCTCTCCGAGCGGGTCGTCATGGTCGCTGCTTCGGCGGGGCTTGTTTCAGTGAAGCAATCGGTGTTTTCGTCGGTTGTCAGTGGAGAGAAGTTTTGCGGTAAAATATCATAATCGGAGGTCTGAAAGCTTCCGACTGGGAAATGAAGACACCCGGAACCGGAATCTGCTCTCCGCCCACAGGAATCCTAAAGCTGACGAGGCGGATGCATCGGATTGGATGAGCGTTCTGACGTCATCTGACGCAGTGTTTGGAGTGGCATACGTTTTTATTACTACGCTTTAAATTTTTAAGAACGTTTATTACATGGTTTCTAAATTATTACATTAAATAACAATTTGTACAAGTTAGTTATTGTCCGTTCCATTGATTCTTGACACTAGGTTAACATTTTATTCCCCACTATATTTACATGTTTAATAAAACAATAACATTCTGGATAGAAATTATAATTATTGAGAATTATCTGAACCTACCAATAAAGACATATACTAAGTATTTTTTAATCAATTTAACTTTAGTTTTAAAATAAATGATCAGTAAATCAGTTTTAGATCAATCAGCTTTATGTAAAGCAGTTACCACTAATCACTTACCTTGATCGATCACACTTGACAGGTGAAAATGAATCCAAAGCCTTTATAGTTAGTTTTTGAATCAAGCGAGTACTATTATGCATACAATTATTCTATAAAGCCTCAATATTTTGTATCATTTTAGGCACACATTTGATTTGCTGGTTTTTCTATCTTGGAAGTATAAATGAGACTAAAAATTGTCTTTGTTTGTGTTGTCTTTTAATTTTATACACACACACATTTATCAATGAACTAATCTAGCAACGCACATAAAATGTATTCATTAAAGAAGCAAAACATATTCAGAAATATTAATGAAGTACAGACAAAACATGTATTAGAATTAGGTGACTGATAGCTTGAATTAAATTGAACTTTACCAACTTTTATGCCAAAATAACAAGTGAAGATCCTGTTTTATTTTCTTGCTCGGTGAACAGTAAGATCACAAAAACTTTAAGAACTTTAAAATCTCAGACTTATCAAAAAAGCACATGGTGCAAATGCAGAATATGTCAAAATTGCAATAAGAACTAAATTAACACAAACAGAAATGAGTTGTAAAACTAATGCATATTTACAAAAAAGTTATTCTCTTGTCTCGTTTCTTTAGTCGTTGTCAAAGAACTGCAGGGCTCAAATGCACACAAATGAAAGACATTTACTGACATATTGCGCTTGAGAAAATGAAAAAATAAAAATGTGAAAATCAGTCAATTAGAAGAAGGTCTCCAGGCGGATCTTGAAGTTATTCTCCTGGTGTCTCACTGCGATCCCGTATCGAAGCAGCATCTCCACGTACGGTGGCCAGAACGTGTGATCTATCGTAACGTAAGGGTCGTGCGGCGTGTTCATTACTTTGTCCATAAGAACCTGTAGGTGTCATCGAGATAGAGAGGTATTTGGGTTTTCTCAGACTGTTCTGGAACAAACACATCAAGTGTTTGCATTGAACAAAGTCAGCCAAGAGCTTCATAACGGTTACTATAAACCTCCAGGATGCAGCTTAATGAGTGATTTTAACTAAATGTTTATTGTCATTCTTCCACTCTTAGGGCTAAAGCAAAGACTAAAGACCTGAGCGAAAATAAAACCTTGAAAAACATTTGATTCTCGTTGTTAATTACTTTAATAGTAATGTAACACAGGAGGGGATTTCTGCTTTACTTTCGTCCTACTAAAACAGTAGGAGGAAAAAGAAAACGTGAACCTTTTCATAATATTGACGCTTTGTGTTTTCATTGTTTTTGTCTTTAATAAAAGCAGAACAAAAATGCAACTAACCAAAGAATTTTGCATATGGCGCTGACTGCAGTTTGATTGGTTACGCCTCCAGCAACCAAAGAAAGTCCTTACCTGTTTATCAGTGCCACAGTAATAGTTTGTGGCAATGAAAACAGAACTGATCCTAAGCAAATACACCCACTAATTTAGCACTGGAACTGATTTAGCTAAACCAGAGAGGAAGCTACATGTTACAGCTCTTGTTGATGTAATTACTTATTTTTATGGGTGCACCGATTGCAGTTTTCTGGCCGATCGCCGATTACCAATCTTTTAAAAAGGCTAACAAATGCCAGGTTTTTGTCTGAAATGTTGCTCAATATATCAAGAAAGTTGCTCCATTGGCAACAATGGAATGACTATTGTTAACTGTTAACATGCAGACATGTCCTGGTTGGCCGGGTTCTCACAGGAAAAAAGAAAAGCACAGTGGTTGGTATTTAGACCTTTGCCGAGGTTGTTAACATTGGTGGATAAGATCGGCTTCACATGTAAAAATCAGCCGATCACTGATCTTCCAAAATTAAGGAAATCGGCACCAATAAATCAACCGGCCAATAAATCAATGCACCCCTACTTATTTTCACTGTCTGAGCTATTTTTATGACCACCAGAAACAGTAAATAGCTACAGTTTGACATTATCTTGCAAAGTAAAATAACAGGGATGCAAGGTATTAGGAAAAAATTATTAAATATTCACAATACTGATTTTGTTTGCAATTAATCCAAATTTGGGTAATAAAAAAAAGAAGAAAACAATTGAAATATTGACTGTTTTAACATGTCAATGTTAAAATAGAACGTGACATCTACATCACACACCTACCTCAAGAATTTTACTGAGGGGAACAAGGTCCTCACTTATCTCCAGGGGAATGTTCTGAAAATAAAAATGTTTAAAAAAAATTAATATAAGAAACAAACACTTTATTAGCCACACTACTGCAGGTTAACGCACCTTCTTCTTTTTGCTGGCAGTAGACTCGTCCTGAGGGGGAGGGACATGTTTCTCCAGAATGTCTCCCAGTGACTCCATCAGCTGTTCCTGATATGTCTTCATTTTCTGGATTTTGGCCTTTGTTTCCAGAAGGATGCTTGAGGAACATAAATATAACCAGAGAATCACTGTGGTAAACTATAAATGCTTAATTTCACCATACCTTCCTTTATATTTTGAGAACATTTTGCACTTTAAACTTTAGTGGAGTGATAGAGGGATCCCTATTTAATTTAGGCAATTAAATAGGGAATAATCCTGGAATGAAACACATTTTTTTCCACACCTATCCAGACCTGGAAAATCCATAAATCAGGTTCCGTACTTTCCAGGCCTCCTGGGAACCTTGAATGTCTCCTTTCATTTGGTGTCACATTGCCATCACACTCACTTGAGCTCTGAATATTTCTGCTTTTCCACTCGAAGTCGTTCAATATGATCATTGGCAGCTAATAGCACCTGCTTCTTCTCCTCCAGCCATTTCTGCTCTCTGTAAAGCACAAGGCGAAACGCAAAGTGTGAAGTCACAGAGAGGTCTCGTCCATTCAGTCCTGGGAAACATTTATGTGCTCTGATGAAGCAGAAAGTAGTGAAAGAAAGCTTTGGCGGGTAATGGAAAGGTCACGCACAGCTCTTTAGTCTCTCTCAGTTTGTCTCTCTTGGCTTCACAACAAGAAACAACCATCTCCAGTTCAGAGCAGAGCTTGAGCATCTGCAGAGAACGACATGTAGGACATGTTTTCAGAAAAGTGGAAGGGAAGGAATGTTTTGTGATTTTTAAGGAATTTTTGTTTCACACATGGAAACACCTCATCTTTTCCTGCGTGAAGTAAAATCTCTGCGTTAGCCGCAAACGCTGTGGAAGAGGTTAAGAAATAAATAAATCAGTCAACAAAAACATTTAAACTCAGTCAAATTTGACATTGTTTTATTTTATTTTCCTTATATGACAAACTCAACAAAAAATTAACAGCAATACAAGATGTAGGATAGCAATCAGACTGTGGTGTCTGACATTAATATTAATATTCGGGCTGTAAATAGTAGAATGATGCCACGGTTTCATTGCAATGGGAGAAATGAGGACTTACAGCTCGGCTGCATGGACATCCACAGCTTCAGTTCAGCATCTGTGGCCGCCAGTCTGTTTACTGACTGTTTCATGTGAAAATACATGGTAAAATAAAAAACAAAAAGTCAAGTTAAATAAACAAACCTGAAAGCAACAACATATAAATCCATATTAGCTTGTACTGATTGTAAAGTTAAAAGCAAGGTTTTAAAAGTTGCAATTTTAACACAGCTGAAATATTTTTTTCATCACGCCACCCCTTTGGTGTATTGGACAGGATTAATTAAGTGCACCAGATTAATCACTGTTAACCAATTTAGTAATGGTTAACAGTGATGAGACTACAGACTCAAATTTGTTTAAAGAACATATTCAGAGCAGTAACTGAGCCACAAAAAGAAAAATATACATTTTGTATTTAAGGTAAAAAAAACAAACAAAAAAAAAAAAAACCTTCATCTGTAAATATGCGCTAATCAGAACAAGTAACATAGTTTTATCTTCACCCGATTTCCCTTTTGCTATAGAATCTGTAATAGGGTAATCCAAAAATCAATCAACACATTATCTCTACACTATACTGATGTTAAGTCAAGCAGGAAGTGCTGAGCTTTTCACTTGTTGATGGCAGAAGTATTTATTCAGATGCATGCTTTGCTACTGAGGATGATCCAGCCTGCAATAAAGTAATATGTTGCTGCATTTTAGGCAATTAAATTGTGTTTTTTCTTTATTGAAATTTTTGCATCTTTTAATGTATTTCTAATAGTGTATATAAAAAGGTTTCATTGGTTACACAAAAAAATCTGCAGAACTTGTATCCGATTAATTATCAGAACAACTGATAGAATGAACGATTGTTGGACCAAAAACTGATCTAAAATATGCAGGACAGAGACCGGTTTTGGGCAAAACCACAATATTGGAAGTTTGTGACCTTCATTCCCCTTCATTCCAGTGTTTCTCTCTAGAACAAGCAAAAGGGAGACCTGCTGCACAGAAGAACTACTACGATCCTCAATTTGGACACATTACGTGCGAAAAGTTATGCTTTTTGTTTGTGTGAGCAAAATGAGTAAATCTGTAACTATGTTAATTTATTTAATACGTCATTCATTGAGTGACATCTGGGATAGATTTGCATGGTGTGCACTGTGGCTAAAAAAGTAAATAAATAAGCAAAGGGGAGTGTCCCACCTTCAAAATGCAAAGCAGCCAGTTAATCAAATTATTTGACTGAGGTGTGTCAAAGCAGCAAATGACCTCGAAAATGTACAGAAACGTCTCATTTTCTTAGAAATGCAAGGATGAATGCAGAAGATGAAAACCTTGAACTATCTGACCTGTTCCTGGTGATTCTCACAGATGTCCGGTTCACACAGTATGATTTCATTCTGCAGCTGCACACAAACATGACATCAATACTTATTTATTGTTTGCTCTAACGTTTCGCCGAAGCAATAGATTCATGTCGGATCATGGAGCGGATGGTTGTTTACCTTCTCCAGTTGAGCAAATTGCTCCTCACATTGCTGCACCAGCTGGGACTCGGCGGCCTCTGAGAGCTGTCCGGCAGCTCCTCTGTCTGCCCGGACCTCGCCCTGCAGGGGGAAGCAACACAGGCCGAAACGTGGCCATTACATACACGCTTCAACACGCAAAAAACCGCGAGCGAACGGCTAACAGTGTCCGCGCAAAGTCACGTTACATTATAAACCGAGAAAAGTTGACTGAAGAGCGGCGTCAGTTAGCGCGGACCAACGTTCTTTGTTACAAACATGAAACATTAAAAATACAGAATTAAACAGAAACGCGGAAAGCGACAAGGTGAAACTCGCGGGGTTAAATCTTACCATGTTCAGTAAATCCAAACTTTTTTTTCCTAAACATACAAAACATCCAATGTTCGTGTTTGTTTCAAAATGCCGCCGACATTGATGGCGTCGTGACGTCAGCGACGTAGAGAGCGTTGCGTAAAACTGCGCAGGTCCAGTAGATACAATGTAAACAAAGTGCATCCGAAAACGTCTTCTGGAATCAAGACAGCTCAGAGTCAGTGACGCACACTGTTAAAGCAGATTTCCAGGAAATTGCAGATTTCAGTGGCAAGTTATAGAGAAAAAGAAGAAGAAGAATGATTATACAGACCTTTGGGGCTCTTAAATAACTTTAAAACAGCATAATATGTAGGAGAAAACATAAATACAGAAAGCCTTCAGCTGTGAGTTTGACAATGTCTGATTTTAACAGTATGATGATCTTTAAATCATCATACTGTGATGACTTAAAAATGTCTGCTGGAGCTCAAACATTTACTTCAGCTTTCACGTTGTCAAAAGGAGGAATAAAGATGACTGAAAGAAGTCATTTCTCCATCTAACTATAAAGAAATTTTGATTGAAATCAGAACTGCCCCAATGTTGAACGTGGCCCTAAGCAGTTTTGTGGATAGGGGCCATATTTTCTCCTTTGCATTTGATATTCCACCTTAAGGGACCATGTTTGACTCTGTGTCACAAACAACCACTGACAAAAGCGACTCCTCACTGATAGTACAAACCAGATATTTGCACAAAATTTATAAAAGGTATTTTTTCTCCCCAAACTGTTTAACATCAAATCTATTTTTTCTTGTTTTAAATTGATTAGGATTACCTAAATTACTTCCATTAACGTAATACCAGAATGAATAACGACTGTTTTGAAGGATTCTTTACAGATGTTGGGGTGTAGTATGCAAAATCATTTTTTTTAGCATTATGTCATGGCATGGTATTATTCCCTCATCAAAAACATACACAGAGCGTTGCTTTGACTCAGAAATGCATATTTGAGAAAATTTTGGACATATGGTGGGTTAAGGCCAGCTCATGATCTGGTTTGGAGTTGCATTCCCCTGCAGAGCACAACTCTTCCCTGTTGTCTCCCCCAACATAGCTCCTTCAAACTAGCAGCAGCGATTATACATTTTGTTAAAATAACTTGTATCAACTAACTATAATGCAACTGCATCCATTTGTTTTATATGACAAGAGATAAAGTCGTTTTATCCCAGTTTTATTACATGTTAAATCTTGCAACCTATCTGTTAAATGTGCTGCCTTAAAAATTTGAACTGAAACAACTGTAACCCCGCCTCAATTTACAATACTGATTCGTTTGATGTTAATAAAGAAATCCATTCGTTGTCACACTGTGGTGACTGCAGCCTGCCGTTCACCAGCAGGTGTCTCTGTTCGTCTCTTTGTCGCAGTTGAAAGGATGATCTTCTTTTCTGCATTTTGAACTGAATTTTGTCTGAACAATTTTTGTAAAAGTTTTTTTTTTTTCAATCTGATTTTATAAAGGTCAGAATAAAATGGCCTATTTCATCTATAATCAGTGATTTATTTATTCCTCATCAAATTTTCTGTTTTCCCCCCTAAATGTTCACATTCGGTTAACGTCTTTATTATTATTATTATTATTATTATTATTATTATTATTATTGCAGTGATTTACAGTATTTATAGCACAATAATAAGCATAGCTAGGACCGTTTTCGTGATCATCCATCAGATCTAGTGCTTGTATAACACTAAATTATAGCCATCCATCATTTTTTAAGTAAAAAAAAAATTAAAAAAAATTGGTGTATTGTATATATACATATATAAAATATGATTTAACTTAATGTAGAGTTTGGACAAAATTGAAAATATTTTGTATTTTTGTTGCTTGAGCTCAGCATCCAGAGAGCAGACCTGCAGCACATATCTTCATGAGGGACGTATCATCCGTTTTTGGGGTTTTTTTTTTTCCTTTTTTTTCGCGTTTCTCCGGCTTCCGCCCCGGAAACCACACAGCCTTGATTATTTGAATGATCAACTAGAATTTGATTAATATGCAAATTTCAGACGGAGCCGTTCCGTTCGAGACCCTCAGCGCAGCCTAATTAATCAACAGTTAAAGGAAATTAATACATACATCAATTCTGTCAGGAACATGCTTAGTTCAATCGCCCGTAAAATTGAAGTTTGAAGTATTAACTGGCTCCACAGGAGAGGCCATGATTAAAACTCCACATTTTTGTTGGCTCCATTTAGAAATATGGAGTGCTGCACGACAGTTCCGACCAGGAGGAAGCCCCTTAGGATGCTGATGAATAATAATAATAATAATAATAATAATAATAATAATAATAATAATAATAATAATAATAATAATAATAATAATAATAA